>JAYMTE010001812.1:0-12405 GCA_036897545.1 Pelargonium fulgidum
CCTTTTACTGCTTCTAACATTGTTTTTGGTTTTTATCATTTTTTTGGTATAAACTATAAGATTTCTAACTGGACTCGCAAACTTGCGGTTGACAATTTTAAATTGTTTTATTACATTCAGACTAATATTCATTCGAGTAAAAATCACAATCAAAATTCATCTCTTTTCAAAGATGTGCTAAGCGGAAATAAAACTTTCCAGGAGATCACTCATCCTAATACTACTCTAATAGGGCCGTGCACGGTCAAAAGTTTCAAAAGCTTGTGAAACAAATGGCCAAGAAATCATGTTTTTCTTCTTTTTCAATACATAGAATATAACAATGGGAGGATTGCTAACCATATGGCAAATATACCCAGCAGCTCATTTTTTGAGAATCAATTTCATTCAATCACATTATTTCAAGTATAAAAAATGAATTAACTTTTTGTATCCAACTTTCATAAAAGCTTTTCTTTGTGGATCCTAGTGAATACATAACAAAAGCACACCAATTTACAATGTTACAAAAATCATTGCATCCTAGGTCTGGTAGCACAGAATTATGAAATGAATACACAGTGTACAAGCTGTGATCTCAAGAGGCGGGTTCGAGTACCGTTAGACAATATGGGTACCCTTGGCATGTACCAGATGACTGTCTTGTTGATACATCATTACCTTCTTGATTAGGATCGGGCTGAATGCTCCAATTCAAAGCATAGTTTGATAGATCATAGGCACCGGGAGAGAATACACAGACTTGAAGTGGTATTTCGGAAGTGGACATTGGTTCAAGTTGTATCCGGGTAGAGCTCAAACCAGTCCAAATGAATGGGGCGACACTCTCGAGTGATGGTGGTTTTGAAACATGGGTTTCAACGGCATCAGCTGTGAGCTTAATGTCACTCTCTAACGACGAATGATGCCATCCAGATTGGCCTCCAGAAGCAGATGTAGATGCATTACTCAACTGGCCACTACTATTGTGGGAATCCAAGGTTTCAAAGTGAACAGATACAGTGGCATCTGACGAGTTGTAAATAGTCAACTTTAATCTTACTTCACAGAAACAGGTAGAAAAGTTGTGGCGTATGTTCCGCGGTCCATCCATCAGCCATGTTATTGGACTTGTGCTTGCAGTGCTATAAAATGATGGCGAATGTCAATAGAACGAAAGGAAAAACGCATTATCTAGTTCATGAATTTTCCTTTGGGCTTTACCTGCAATTACATGCGTGATGAGAAAGTAGACGAGGTGAATCTGAAACTCCAGGAGGTATACTACTCTTCAGCAGCCGTGAGATCAAAATGAAGTCTACTGTATTTTGGACTCCCTGAACAATGCGGATGCAAATAGAATTACACAATGTCCAGGTCCCAATTGTCGGTCAAAGTAATAAAAAACGATTTTTCTTATTAAAAAAACAGCTAAAGGGATGCCCGCAACTATCGATGTTAAGTGACAACCAAGAGATGGTGAAACAAGATTCAGATTAACCCCAAGTGTGCTATCAGATACTAACTGATGAAAACAAAGACAAAGAAAGATCTTATACTCAAAGCAGTACAGACAAAAATGGAGAAACCAACCTGATTTGATGTCTCCTCAAGCAATTTTTCATAATGATGGAAATTAGCAAGAGGTGAACTTAATACATCAAATACTGGCTCACTGCTACTCTCAGAACACAATCTTACATCACTTCCAAGGAGAGGGAGCACAACTGAGTTCTCGTCTTCAGATGATTTCCCACAATCCTGGAGCCAAAGAATAATTAACTCAGCAAATTAAGACAGTGGAAAAGGAGAGTTGGAAGGTGATGTTGAGAAGAATACAGGTATATATATTAAGCATATAAACCATTTCAGTATTGTGAGAATCATCTGAAAAATAAATAAATCGTAAACATGTCCTTGTTTGAGCACAAGGACGAGTTCAGAGAGTTACTACATGGACACAGAATCTATGTAAGAAGACGAGCAAAAAACAAAACAAAAATATCAAGTAGGGAACATTCAACAAAAAATGGACCAAATATGCAGTTCTCTTACCAACCTTGAGCGAGAAGAAACACGATAATGCCTGACCAGATGCTAAAGACTGTGAAGGAAATGTGGAATCAACATGATGGAGCAATGAGATTTGCCACTGGGACGCAACAGATGATAACTGATGAACCTGGAAGCTTTCTGAACTTGTCTTGTTAACAACATCCATGCGCACAAGGAACTCCTTCAATCTAGACGGACATGGATTGATTTGAAATGACACATCCAATGATGGTAATACCTAAAAACAGTAAATTTAATAAATTAGCACTTATTAGTTTGATACTTGACATGTACAAATTGAAGATACAGGAAGCACAAACAAAACAAAAAAATCGTTAAAATAATATATTTATTAAAATCTTGGAGAGCCAATAAGACAAATAGCAGGCAGTCATCTCTTGAGATATAAATTTTAATTTAGCAACAAGGTTACTTGAACGCAAAAATTGTAAGCTTCAGAAAATGATTTCTAATTTCAGGAACTACTGGAAACGATGAACACGATAGCAGTAAACGACTAAACGGCTACCAAAATAACATGCCAAGAACTGCTAATATTTTATATTCAATGTCATACCTGTAAATCATAATGCAAACGTAGAGTACGGTAACTCATGGCATTTGATGTATCTTTCATCTCATAATATATTGATACATACAGGGAAACGTTTCCTGGAACAGCAGCCCGGAGCCAAAGAGGCCATAACAAGGGACTTTCTCCTTGAATTGAAGTGTCCTGTATGAGAGAAAATACAAGTATTATGACCAAATAATGACTTGATACCAATCTGACATAAATTGCCTTAGAAAGAAAATGTTAAACTAACCTCTGGAAACACAAATAGTGCTTGGGATGCTTTATTAGAATTATCATGTAAATCACTCCGTTCAGAATCTTTCTTCTTTTCTAAGCAAGCAGGAAATTCCATGTTCAGACCATCTTGAGTTCCAATATTTAAGAACCTAGGATGATTGATCTTCATTTTCAGATTCTGCCATGGTATAACACAACATATGCTATACACTTAGTAAACCAATAAGAACCCCAGATATAGGAAAATAAAGCCCAACTGACGGTGGCAGACTACCTTACCCGTAACTGTGTGGCCACAAACACAAGCTACTTCCATGATAATGGCAAAAGAAAAGGGAAATAGGTTGCACTATTTATTGGCATACTATGATTGCAATTACTGACCTTAACAGGAAGTTCTGATTGGTTCTTCAATTCCAAAACAAGATGCTGCAACTCGCCTGCATATACGGTTTTAGGTAGATACTGAATGAAGCCCTGAAGCTTGGGTAGATTCTGCAGATTGAGGAAAATATAATTAATAACGAAGTTCCTCCAACTTAATCTAGATGGAGAATTTAAGAGGTGAAAAGGGAGAGATGCGCACCTCAATGACAACAAACTTCAAGTTTTCTCTCGGAGAATGCTTAGCTTTTCCTCTTTTTGGAACTTTTTTCTTTGGAAGATTATCCTCAAAATTGTAGAAACCAACCACCGAACCAGACAACTTCCACCTGATCCCAACAATTTTTAGAATCCCTTCGACTCTAGGAGTAACCGTGAGTTGCACCTGAAAATGGAAGTATTAACTATATACAGAACTCCCAAAGTTAATGATAACTGATAAATGCAGTATCATAATAAAGGATGATATGCGGCATAGATAAATTGTACCCATGGTCTACTGCCATAATAGGCAGAATCCCTTCCGCAACAAGATAACCAAATTGGGCAGACAAAAAGATGATGGATAACCAAAAATTTATCACAGATATTGACAGGTATTAAATAGCTAGCTTAATTAGCCTAGTTCGTTTATAGTGGGTTCAGATGCCAATAAGAAAAATCATGTCATTTATCTCTTAAATTGCACTAAAGTTCAGGATGCTTCAGTTAACCCTACATGTATTCAGATACTCCCATGAAACACTTACCAAATTTGTTTCACCAGCTCCTAGTGAAAAGTCAACCTCAGAAGTAGTAAATGCAGATATGTCAGAGATGACATCCCTGAAACAACCATGCAAAATAACGCCTTAGCAGTTGCAAGCTAAATGACAGAAGAAAATATGGGACAATGAGCTATAATCAATTGAAAAATCCTAAGGTTTACCTATTAGTAGTTAATTTACCACATTGCTCATCAGTCTGAGGCTGGATGTCTGATATATTTGTAGCATCTACATCATCACAATATACAGTTAACCCAATTCTGATGAACAGATTTATATTCAAACTAAAAGAGAAAGCACGAACTAAAAATAAATTTAAACAGAAGGATAATAATGACCTACCAGATTTTGCTTCATCAGATCTTGCAGAAAGCTCACATATTAAGGAGACACCAGTAATTGAGATAGATATCTGCAAAGGGTTTCTAAATTCAACTTCAACCTTTATTGCTTCTGCAAATCAAGAACATACATATCACTATCAATAATTTAAATTGGTGATTAAAATAAAGCCTGCTGTATCTTCTCTGAATGGATTGCAATCTGGTCTGTCTAATTTTCTATGTTGAATAGTAAGGATGTTCAGACAGTGAGGATGTTTAAGTAAAAGGCCACATAGAGCGTAGGTCTAACATTTGACTTAGAACCACCAGTAAGAACTAAGGATGGTGTCCAACTCTAATGTTTACCTATATACTAAGGAGATGCTTCTTATTAGAAAACAGATAAGTAGATCCTCATCCTATCTACCTTATAGTTAGACCTTATCCTACTGTAAAATGGATATATATAACAGAAGAAGCTTCTAGAATGAAACTTTGCAATAAATAATGTGTTCTAAACTGCATTATAAGCGGAAAATAAGTTTCAGCAGCCAGCCATAAGTATCAAAGATTTACAAATGAGATCAGATATATCTGTGTCCATGATGACAGTAAGGAAGAGAGATTATCTCAATCTATAGTATATACAGAAATACCTAGCAAATAACATCACATCCATGTTGTCTACTTGTAATTGATGCCAAAACACAAAATGATAAGAGAAAAGATATCACAAAGCAGAAAATAAGTCATTTTTGTCATATTTTTAGAACATAATGTTGAAAAAAATAGGGTATTGAATAATCTAAATACTCAACGACTTAAGCACTTTCACCTTCATACCTCCTGCTACACAAATGTTTGAATCTTTGAGCTTCCTAGAGATAAGCTTCGACTGTAACTCCAGCCAGTTAGTCCTGACAATAGGTAGCGATGGAATCATGTCTTCCTCTAATGAGGACCACAAACTCTCCTTAACACTAGCCTGGAATGTTTCAAAAGCAACAAATTGAGAACCAAGTCATGGTTTAACCACTTAAGCACAAAGCCGAATTCTTTTCAAATGACAAAGAAAACTGTCTAATAGGTAAATCATTTCTTGTGTGAATACACAGAGATATAGAATAAATTATCTGAACAAGAGATATCGATAGCTATAAGCAAAAGCTTCAGAAATGGAACGTGTTGATATCATTGAACTTACAGCAGAAGGTGATGCATAAGTCCGGTGATCTTCAAAAAGAACCTTAAGTGATCCGATATTGATAACAGGCAGCTGCATTTTTGATACATCAATTGCCTTACCAGATTTCTGTATCATCCCAGAGAGTAAATAATAAGGAAAAGGACTGTCAGAATCTATTTATGGTTGTACAACCATTCTAAAGAAAAGGAATGACAAAGACCCCAAAGCCTTACAACATATTAATCTTAAAGCACTTGACTAGCAAAACTGGACAGAATCAATTTGATAGAAACTCAGCTAAACTCAGGGCAGCCAACTTTGCCATTTTTATTTCAAAATGTTGGGAAATGAGTTTTTTCATATAATCATCTAGTAATACAGATCGTGAGGATCAGAGTCAGATCTGAATACAATAACATGCCAAATACAGGTTAATTGAATTCTATAAACAAAAAGAACTGAAGTTACTGTAACCTGAACAATTTGAAGAAAGTCCCTCAGGAATAACTCCTGTGTTGTCTTGGACTGATGACTGCATGACAGGACTTGCAGCATGTGCGCAATGGCCACATCATCCATCCCAAGAGAAGCATACCACCTAAATCAAATGAGGTAACTTCACCCATCAATACCACAATTGAGAATGTCACAATGAGCATTTCAAGCAAGCTATGGCTGTATAGCATCAAGTCCACATAACTTACTGTCCAATTTGGAAATGAACATGATCATTGATGAAACTCCATGTAGTTCCTTTAAACATAGAAATAGCACTTCTATATGTACGAATTGCATGTTTAATCTGGAGAATGTAAGCCAGGGAGGTTTTCAGAGGACGACAACATGTAAACAGCTAGTTCCAAGTTTTCCACATTAATTTGTCATATGGGTACCTGATCACATCTTCGGTAACGATCGCCAGAAAGGACAAGATGAAAGCCATACTTGCGTAACATGGATGGTTTGGAAAACAAGTAGCAATAAGATGCTTGCTCAAGCATTACAGCTGAATGCAAAAGATCCTTAAAAAAAAAAAAAAAAAAAAAAAAAAAAAAACTGAAGTTATCAAAAGCAGAATAACAACAACAGCACCAATAATGCAGACTTCTTGGGCATTACCTCACTGCAAAGACGAAAGTAAACACTGGCTGCCTCTTTATATTGGTCCCTAGCCTTCAACATTTCTACCCACCAAAGACCACACCTTACTGCATTTTTCTGATCTGAAGACCCTAATTTCTGCATAATTAGAATCTTTATTAATTGGACACTTTGTCAGCAAGTTATTAGGCGGCTGCTAATAAAAATTCAGTGAACTACATAAGAAGTTTAGAACTAGCCAGGTCAAAAACTGACCATTGAAAATGAAATAAGCAACATTTATGGAAGTACAAACTGCACTTGCTAGCATGCAAATTCAACATGCTTTTCTAGATAGGTATCTCAGAATTTATAAAGCGCAATAGTAGCCTAAGGAATAGAACTAGTTTACCAACATGTGTCTCAGAACTCATAAATCCCACTAGAAACCTCAAGGAATAGAACTGATTGCTCATTGTTTTTCCCAATTTTCCCCTATTAGGCATGTACATCTGACTTCTACCCATGTCAAATATCCTTGGATGTTGACATGAAACTGAAACTTGAAGCACATTGGCCTGCCCAAATGAAGGATACAATGTATCTAGGACTTCTATATCTTGACTGATACCAAATAAGTACTTTGTTCCAAAGCTTTCCTAGCACAACAAAAATCTCATATATTCTCAAATAATTAGTTGTTACACTTATAATTTTTCAAGCTGTCCCAAGTTTCATCTAATAAGGAAATTTTCAAGCTTCGGCCTTTTTCTTTTTGGAATACATATTAAGATTAAACACTAATGTGAAGGTCAAACGAACCCTTTCATTTGTTACATCATTTTTCAAAAGATTGCTATTTGAAACCAGCTCAAGGCCCCTAGCGCTTCTTTATTTGCCAATTTAAGCAGCAAACAACTTATGTTTATTCCTTGATTCCTTACATATTAATATGTATAATTGTTATGCATTCATTACTCTAAACAATTTAACAAAAGTCAAAGGTTTCTGCAGAAACATTCCCAGAACATGAAGATCAAGAAATATGCTAATTATTGTTTAAAGTTTTAGAAGCAAGTATCCGCACTGTATAAGTAGTAAATGCATTTTCCATGCAGTACTCTGCTTCCTTTCTTGACTGATCCAACATGAAGTATGTAAGACCCATCATTTCCTACAAGAGAAAGCAAAATAAATCAAAAATCTCACATGTGGAATGGTGTACATGGAAAGATAACAGAATAACTGGCTAGAGAGATAAGAGAGTTTGATACGATGTGCAAAAACACAGATCATTTCTGCAAATTGAATGCATGGTCAGTAAATTATTCAAAAGGTCACAAGTAGCACTGTGGAGTACAATCATGAGCATGACCAATAAGATATATAAAAGCAAAGTTGGAAGCTACCTGTACACCAGCATAGCGTTTCCAGGCTTTATCAAGCTTGTAATCTGTGGATATTAGGCGATAATTTGATAATGCAAGTTCATAATCTCGTAACATGAATGCGTAGTCACCCAAAACCCTAATTTGAGATTCAATCGAGCTATAGGTGTACCTGCATCAGAGAATATATGAACAAAAAAAGAAGGGAGAGTAAGACATATATAGAGAAATAACGTCAAAACATACAAGGATCCATTGGTAGCATCTGGTGTGTCATCTTTCCCTTTTCTCCACCATAAGTTTTTAATTTGGTTTCTAAAACCTTTCCTCGTCGCAGCAACCTACAAAGAATGGCATGGCAAAGAAAAACATAGAAGTTTAATTTTTTTGAAAAATAAGATCCTGACTGGATTGATCTATTTTAATTAGTTATGATTATTCAAATAAGTGACTGTGAGAGTATTCAATTTTAACTCTTAAGGACTTGGATAATTATGTTTAGCTGTTTGATGATACAATAGTTATCCAACACCTGTATATAACACTATAACAGATACCCAATAGTTCCATCATTAAAATCCGAATCCACATGCATGAACCCAGAGAGTTGCTGAAGTAAGATACCTGCTGATTGAGCACACGGATTTTTTGCTCCATGTATGGAATGATGTTTTTTGATGACAGATCTTGCATGATATCTTTTATCTGTTGCCAAATTGAACAAGTTGGATATCATAGTCAAATATTTCAAAATAAATAGAGTGTAAATCATAAACACCTAATAGTGTTTCCAAAACATTTGCTAACAATTTGAAAAGCAAATATAAATTTTTACCTCATCCATATCATCCATGTTGAGAAACCGACCAAGATGCTGACTAGGTGAAGCATCAGAAATCTGTCAAAAGCAGACAAGACTATAGCCTTAACTTCACTTTGTTCAATAATTCAAATCATGATTGACAAATACCCAATAATAAAAATGTGCATAAAGAAATAGAGTTCTAGAGAGCAACTTACATAGGGAGCCCAAGGATTATCTTGGTTTTCTGCCAACTCATTTTTTGAAGAGTTGACGCAAAGTAATTGGCATTCATTTAAGCCAAATGTATTTCTCATTTCTGATAAAGTTTTCATTGCCCTGCCCAGAAGGAGGAAAAAAATCTAACAATTACCACCTTACATTGAAAGGCATATATTTATCTTGAATGGATAAGAAATAATGCTTGAAATATGAATCTAGTGCATTTAAACCAGTGAGATTATGAAATAAAACATGTATGCTATCATAACTTGTTGTACTATAACAAACCAGGAGAGGATTCAAAATTGCTTGTTGGACAAACAGCTCACATAGCTCTTTATTCCATATTCATACTGTGAGGTTCGCTGCATTCTATTTCAAGAGAATGGTCTTTGCCATCCTTATGTTCTTGAGTTCTCAACTTTTATTTCAAAAGAACCAATCTCCTTCATAGAGGAGAGGGAGATGGTCTTTACCTGGGAAACTATATAAATAAACTAAAAAATAAATAACATGACGACAATTACATGTTTATTTTCTCATTGCTTCCAAAAGTTCATCTTTTCTACCGTTGAAGTGAAGGAGTTGAACACTTCACAAAACTACATTATTTGAAATACCGCAGTACATAAGGTAATTTAGGTGTTACACATAATTAAACACCACAGTTTAGACATGCATATATAACTAAATGCATAACAATCAGTAAATAAGGTACCCTATTAATTATTTACAAAATGAGTTGCCAAACCACTGAATGTATTCAATGATATAAATAGTTCTACAAGTTTTACCAAATTCACCACTTAGTTTCTTTCGTACCCTACTAGCGTACTTAAGAGATTTCCCCCCAAGCTTTTACAGCCTTTGTAAAGACTTCTTATGCACTTAGTATGATGATCTTATACTTTCCAAGGATTATGAGTTATGATGGCTTCTCATGCTCTACAATGCCCCAAACAAATTTTATATATCATGTTCAATTTTTAGATTTTTTTTCCCAATTGTGCTAAATACAATACATATTTCTCTAAGTGTCAAACAATCTTACTGTTAGGCTTTCTATTTCTCAAACTAAAGAGGAAGAGATGTATTCATAAAAAATAAAGCTATGTACAAAATAATGTGTTTGTCAAACCATAACTGTTTTATTATCTCATACGTGTGAAACATGACAGCAAAATGGCACTTTACTCCTCATAGTGCATTACCATGAACTAATAGGCTTAATAAAAATTAAAGGTGTGCATGAATTAATACACTTGCTATGTTAAACTGTAACTAGTGTTACCACCAATATAATTTCATACTAGTAAAACTAACAGAAAAGGGAAAAGGACAACGTACTT
The DNA here is from genome assembly GCA_036897545.1 of Pelargonium fulgidum. Lineage (NCBI taxonomy): Eukaryota > Viridiplantae > Streptophyta > Magnoliopsida > Geraniales > Geraniaceae > Pelargonium > Pelargonium fulgidum. The sequence continues at coordinate 10,350 of JAYMTE010001812.1, forward strand.
CTCTGTAGTGCCATCCTGGTTATCATGGACCAGTAAGTAATGCTTCATAACCTTTGGGTCCATTGTACCATCATTAAGAAGAGATGGCAGTCTGTTGGTGTTTAAAAGCTCAACAAATCTGTTGATAGGGTGTTCATCCTTTGAAGATACAGCCAAAAGACCTGCATTTGATATGAGAAACTCAAAATAAATTCAGCATGCTGTTGTAATTATTCAAGGCTCAAAAGTGTTGAGAAGAGAGAACCAGCAGTTGCCAGTCAAACATAGAATCTTACATGCCACAGGATGGTCAAAAGCTTCATGGTCTGAAAAGGACAAGGTACGTACAAGCTCTATATTGAAAAACTGAAACCATGATGGCAAAATTGGAGACTCAGAACCTGAATAAGAATGCAACCATGTGTCAAACATTTCCACTATGCAACCAACAGTCAAGCCAAAATAATTTCAATTATCATATCTATCAAATATCAATTATGTGATGCCATAGCGACTTTCAGAAAGCAAAATGCTTGAGAAACGACCAACATTCTACACTCCAGGGTAGAGGTCAAATTCAGTTTCAGCCGCTGAGTGTTGTAACATAGGTCCCGCATAAGCAAAATTGAAATGGATATGACGTAGTAGTGAGTAAGTTACCAGCTGGAGATGGGTCTGAAGACAAATTGGGAAAATCTTTCTCCCCAGCTTCGGTTATTACCTCCTTAAGCTGTGCCTTCGCTGCCTAATAGTGCAGGAAACATCTTCAGATAACAAGTTCAAAGTGCCAGAGGAATATATAGTATATGTAACACATTCCCATACACTGTCCACATGAATCAGTATAGACCCCTACATTTGTTTATTTCCAATTCATGTCCCCAAAACTACTTCCAAGTTGAAGTTTACAAACTAATTCTTCAAATATATACCTTTCACAATGACAATTTAAGGCTAGAATTTGTATCCAAGCTTCTGTTTTTACTTTCAACCTATACAATAATACTATAGTAATTAAGAGTTTTATTCAAGTACCTCTAAATTTGGCTGCCGAATATCAGATGCATAGAACAATCGCAACTTGAACTTCTGAAGCCTGTAGGGCTGATCACTTGCTGTACGTACAGGCACTGCAGCAACATGAAAACGTTAACAGTCACACACACATTAACTCAAATCCTGTCAAATTTAGCACTCAAAACTTCTTGATTGAAGAGAGCTACATATTTGCAGAATTGAGAGAAAACTGGGCATTCAGTATTCACCATCGATGTTGCTGAATACGCAGAAGGGGGTGACCAACTGAACGAAGGAGAGGCCATTCTTGAGGCAAGTTTCTTCGACGAGAGGGGTGGTGAGCACCATCACCACGGGACTGATCTCGTCCAATAACATTCGGCCGAGCGTGGTGTTCGCCGGATCCGCCATTTTTTTGTGCTTCTTTACCAGTTAACAACTCTTCTTCTTCTCTCTGCTCTGCTGCTGGATTTCGATCGATGTGTGACTCGATCGCCGAATCGACTCTGCTCGGAGAATTGAGGAGTCGTCGGTGCTCAGATCTCCCAACTTTTGTCTAAGGTGGACTAGGAGGAGCGACTCCTACAGAGCTTGTGGAGTAGATGTTGGGAGATCCAAACATGGCCCGGCTCGGCACGTGCCATGAACTGGGCTTTCGAAAGATTTAAAGTGTTTGTTGGGTTTTCGGCCCATGAATGGCTTTGCAAATATTTTCTTCCTTTGAAAAAAATAATGAATTTAAAATTTATAAATATTTTTTTTGGTTTATACAATTGGGTTACTGAGCGGTTCCGCCTAATCGCGATTGATATTTTTAAATCGTTTTACTACATTCAAATTAATTATCATTCGATATTAGTTCACAATTAAAGTCTATTGAGAATTGATTGCAAGTATTATTTCCTTTCATGCAGCTTGTACATAATGTCTGCTCTCATTCCATTTATCCTCAACACAATACCAAGTTTTCACACAGTGATCCTAGGGCTGTACAAAAAAACCGTGAACCCGTCAAATCCGCCAAAACCGTCCCGCCCAGTCACCGTTTGAACCGTACAGG
>JAYMTE010001813.1:0-12405 GCA_036897545.1 Pelargonium fulgidum
GGATCCATGAATTTTAATGAGGTGTCACCACCTCTCTTCATGGCTTAGCCTAAGCCAATTGGTCTTTGACTTGGGCTAAGCTATCAATGAGGTAATGACATCTCATTAAAATTCATGGTTCCGGGTGGGTCGCTCCGCTTCCACCAACTCACTTGGGTGGGATGAATGAAATTTAATGAGGTGTCATCACCTCGTTAGTTTGGCTTAGACTAAGCCAAAAATTATATGACCTAGATTTCTTATTCGGTATATATTATCAACTTGTTTGATTAAAATAAGACCAGTAAACTAGTTTTTTTTTTTTTTGAAATTTTTTTTTTAATAAATTATGTTTGGCCATCTAATTTCATTAACATTAATATATAGACATGATGTTCACAATTTGGTTGTACAAATGAAAGAGTAAAAGCATGGATTGGTTAAACCTTTAGTAACAACACGTTCACAAAGGCTAAATATCAAATTCTATGACCATAAATGTGATAAATACATAAGAATTTAATAGCACACCCCCATATTTCTCAATCTGTAACTATACACTTGAGACTTGTGTATTAGGTGTGTACTAAACTTTCTATACCTAATGCACCAAGTATAAAAATCAAGATCAAAATATTAATGGTGTAGTTCAAATATTCAAACATGTTTATTTCTGATATCAAAATCGACATAGGTCTAGGAATGATAACAAGTCAGGTCTTGTAATCTCCACATCTGTTACATAGCCTATTCCCCTTCAACTCATCTTTATTGAAACATTTTATATTTGATTCCCGTTCTCAATTGATAACCACCACGACCCATGAGCACATACTACAGACCCCTACAACATCTTCAATATAACAAGAAAAATAAGTCGATGACTTTCAGTGTTGCCAGAATTTGTTAGAGAAAATCGCTTCACCTTTCCATTTCAGATTGCGAGATTCACTATCCTCTAGAATGCCATATATAAGAATTTCGACAGGCCATTTCCACTAACACGCACCTCACCGTCACCGCATCAAGTCAGGATTGCCAAATCTAGCCCTACTATTTAAGATCTAGAATTGGTCGCCACCGACTCATCTTCTCCATACTATTTAAATGAAAAATTATGTCAAATTGAAGTAATAAAATCAGTGTTTGATAGTTTAGGATAGTTACATGGTGATAAAATAAGATGAAAACAAATACGTGTCAAACTTGTATACCACGTGTTAGTGATATGCAATAAACTCTACACCAAAATGGTTCTGCTACTAAAGCCGATCAAAACAATCATCACCGCTAATTAACCTTAGCTACATATTAATTATAATGTCACTTCAGCAAAACTAACGAAAAAATCATCGAAAACCAACACTGCAAACTATTATAATCGCTTTTCGACTATCAACACACCATTTTTTCATAAAATTAGTTCGGAAACCAAACTGAGCTGATCCCGATAAGTCTAAGATTTTGATTGGGGAGACAATCGATCAGAACCAACGGCTGGCTGATGATTGAAAGTGAGATAGGGTGGGGCCCACAGAAAATGTGGGCTGAAACAAGATGGAGCACAGCAATGCAAAGCAATGGCAGACCCAACCCAACCCAAGAAGAATGTGTGTACAAATGGTGTTTTCCCAATAAGTATAAAAGGGATTGAACCAAGACAACCAATTTATCAGATCAAACCATTTTTTTTCCTCACCAAAACCCATTCAATTTTCTATCTTTTTTCTTTTCAAAGCAAATTCACCTAAATTAAAATTTTGAATTAAAAAAAGAAAGAGAAAATCAACGTCCTCCATTTTCATTGTCTCTATATATTCCTGACCAGACATCACACAAAAAAAAGTTTTTTTTTCTCTCTCTCAAAGTTCCAAAATTTTCTGTGAATCAAATTTTTGTTACGTTAAATTCATTTTCTTGCATTGAATTTGGTTAACACAATTGAGAGAAGAGAGAAACGGTGGGGGCATACAGAGGAGGATGAACATGCCCTCTGTTCAGATTTTCATTGTGCCTCCTCTCAGATCTTAGCTTCTGCGAGATTTGGCATCTGGGTCTTCTTCAATCGCTGGTTTTGGGGAGAATCTGGATTTGGGTTATCGATCTTTTGTGAATTGGTATGAGTTTTGGATCTAATTTGATTGAATTTGCTTCTGGGTTTTTCTCTGATGTTGCAAATTTTCTGTCATTCAATTGTTCTTTACATGGATCCGATGTTTGTTTCTAAGTTGATTCCCAAATTGCTGTTTTTTGAGTGTTTGTTTGTTCCAATAAGGTATTGTTTCTATTGTTAAGGTTGTTGTTTTTTTTACTGCATTTCATTTTGTTTGTTTGTTTGCTTAGATTTTTCCTTTCATGGGATTGTCTCCATTTCATTGGTCTGATTCTTTTGCTTGATTTCTAATGGTCCATTGTATTTTCGGATCGGATCCGCTGTACAAATGTGTGGTGGTTCACAAAGTTGTTTGCTTTTTTATTTGAATTGTTTATGATTTGCATTTGTAAAGTTTTGAACTTTGGGTTGCTGAATTTACCTTTTACGTGTAGAGAAAATGCAATCCGATCATGGTAAGCTGTTCATCGGCGGAATATCTTGGGATACCAATGAAGAGAGACTCAAGGAGTACTTTGGTAGTTTTGGAGAGGTTGTGGAAGCAGTGATTATGAAGGACCGAACCACGGGTCGTGCCCGTGGTTTTGGTTTTGTTGTTTTTTCCGATCCTGCTGTTGCGGATAGAGTAATAAAGGAGAAGCACAACATTGACGGTAGAATGGTAAGTTCTTCACCTTAATCACACCTCTACTTCAATATGAGTGAGTTCTTCGTCTTATTGATTATTCCCAAATTCTGATTGAGATAAAATTGATATCTTCAAAGGTTGTCAATTCATGTCTATTTTGAAAACTAGCCAAAACTGAATATTGTTATCACTCTATAGATTCAGAAGTTAAAGTTATGTTTAATTGGTATGTGTGTTTATGCTATTTTTATATGAACTTGGTTCTTGCTATTGAATTCTCTATCCTTAGGTTGAGGCAAAAAAGGCTGTTCCTAGGGATGATCAGAACAATTTGAGTAGAAGCAGTAGTAGCATCCACGGTTCTCCTGGTCCAGGTCGCACTAGAAAGATATTTGTAGGAGGTTTAGCATCCACTGTTACGGAGAGTGACTTCAAGAAGTATTTTGACCAGTTTGGAACAATAACAGATGTTGTTGTGATGTATGATCACAATACTCAGAGGCCAAGAGGATTCGGGTTCATCACTTTTGATTCAGAGGATGCTGTGGACAAGGTGTTGCATAAGACTTTTCATGAATTGAATGGAAAAATGGTTGAGGTCAAACGTGCAGTTCCTAAAGAGTTATCACCGGGTCCCAGCCGCAGCCCACTTGGTGGCTATAATTATGGTCTTAGCAGGGTCAATAGCTTTCTTAATGGCTACACTCAAGGATACACTCCAGGCGCAGTTGGAGGATATGGACTTAGGATGGATAGTAGGTTCAGTCCTGTTGCTAGTGGTAGAAGTGGGTTTCCTCCATTTGGTTCTGGTTATGGAGTGGGTATGAATTTTGAACCAGGATTAAGCCCAACTTATGGCGGTGGGGCAAATTTCAATAGCAATCTCAGTTATGGACGGGGAGTGAACCCTTATTATATTGGTAATTCAAATAGATATGCTAGTCCTATAGGCTACGATGGTGGCAGTGGAGGAAATAGCTCTTTTTTCAGTTCACTGACCCGTAATTTGTGGGGAAATGGGAGTCTTAATTACAGCACAAACTCTGCAAATTCCAATGCTTTCATGGGATCAGGAAGTGGGAGTATAGGTGGAAACACCTTTGGTAATAGCGCAGTTAATTGGACCTCTGGAATTTCGGCTCAAGATGGAGGAAACAATGCTTCTAATAATAGTAGCAATCTGGGTTATGGAGTAGGTGGAAATAACAGTTATGGTTTAGGAGCTGGAGGTTATGGAAGGAACAGTGGGACTGGCATGGCCCCAACTTCATCGTATTCTGCAGCCAACGGTGGTTATGATGGCGCCTTTGCTGACTTCTATGGTGGTGGTTCAGTTTATGAGGACCCTACCTGGCGATCATCAAACTCTGAGCGAGATGGGCCTGGTCCCTTTGGTTATGGACTCGAAAATGCAGCTTCAGATGTCCCAGCGAAAAGTTCTCCTGGTTACGTTGGTGGGTATAGTGTTAATAAAAGACAGCCAAATAGAGGTACGAGCTCATCAACTAATATCCTTATGCAACATTTCTTTCATTCCGCTTCTTATATTTCATTAGTATGTTTCGGATATGTGAAAGAGTATCTTACAGAACCAATATGAGTGTACCATACAAAACATTACAATTTCTGAACGATAGAGTACAAAATATGTTTTTTCTTCTTCTTTCTTTGTGCTATAGCAAAGTTTGACCTTATAGCTGTTGCTGGACAAAATTTGCTCTCATATTGGCTGAAATATGTGAAAAGCTCAAATTTTTTGTGGGAAAATACATTTTTTCACAATTGTAACTTGTTAATTTGAATCATGTTAAAAATAAAAAATAAAAAAAAAATTTGAATCATGTTTCCAATTGATGAGAAGGCACTGGTATTAAGATCCTTAGATTGCTAGTATTGAATTAAGAAGTGTAGGTTTTGTATTCGCACATACTTTTTTTTTGGAACTTTATTCATATCTTGAATTAGAGAAACGACGGGGATGCCATCATTGTAGTCTTTGTAAGGAGTAGATGGTGTTTTATATCGTGATTACATGGTTTGTCTTACATATGCACATTGATATGGTTTTTTATGCCAAATTGAATCCCCTCAATATTTTCATGTACACACTTGAATGTTCTCGATTAATCTCCTATGATGCGTTGGTTTTAGCTAGTATATAGTTAAATATGAATCTCCAAGGCCATCCCTTACATTATTTGAACACTGTATCCCTATTGCTCTATTGTTGTGTTGAACCCAAATTTGTTTTCAAACTTTGGTAACTTCATAGCTTTACATTTACAATATATCCTCTTATTGCAATCAGCAATACTTATGTTGCTAATGAGACATTATATGAATGAAGTATAGTAATTTCTCATGAGCTTCGTACTTCCATAGAATTAAGTTAAAGACGGCCTGAATTTGTTAACGATCACATCTTTAGATCAAATGGACCTAGTGTCTTATGTTTAATTTGAAATAACAATAGGTTCTTGTATCTCCTACAAAAGTTGGACCCTTCATTCCAGGCTGTAGCGCTAGTGGTCTTTTTGCACAATTGTCTAGGATTTCATAGTTGATCAGAAGAAAAGGACATGATTATATCTATGGTTAAATTAGTTAACATGAGATGAGGGTTGGAATAGTTCACTCTTCCCGAGGTTTGCTGTGAGTTTCTGAGAGTAATCTGAAGCGTAGAGAATGGAACTTAAGTTCTTCATTTGAGTCCCCCCTATCTTGAAGTTATACATATGTTGAGGCATGATAATCATTATGGAAAAAGGATTCCGTTTATTAGTTTTACCAATTCATATTGCTGTCCAGGTATTCCTTAGAATTATATTATAAAAAATATAACCATAATAGAATTGTATCTAATGGCTGTAGGAAGGAAAAATAATTGTTTTGTTTAATAGCATCACTTGACGATTTTTGGTTTGATCATGCATGCATGAGTTGGCTCAATGGAATGTGGTCCAGATTTCTATAATATCTTCACCTTACCTGCCGAGAGCTTGAATTGCAGACAAGAAAATGAATAAATTGAGCTTGATTTTGAAGCAACAACTTAAACCAATAAATAAAAGATACTACCTCCATCCCAAAACGAGTGTCCACTTTTCATCTTTTTTGCAAAAATTAAGGATAACTCGAGTAGTGCTTAACTTTCGTTCATGTGCCTTTACACGGAACTATTGTTACAAACTTAACGAGTTTTAACTAACATGTTTTATCAACTTACCAGAAAGAAACATGCACTCATTTTGGGATGGAGGGAGTATTTGATTATTAACCGAAACTGTCATATATTTGGGCTGTGCTGTTTGTACCATTCATTGCCATTTTGTTAATAAATTTTGTTTCAAGTAATATATGATTATAATCTTCTGATGCTTTCAAAATCCTGTTTTCTCTTCAGGAATTGCTGCCTAAGAAGATCGTTTCGGATATCACGATAAAATAGGTGAAGATAATCTGGTGAAGCTGGTGAATGTGTACTTCGCACATTCGCTCGTTAGTATATTTCAGTTGAAGAAATTCGGTTATCTAGGGCTAACTGGAGTGCCTGTTTTGAAGCAAGAAATTTAGAAATAGAAGTTACAAGGGATTTTGTGTTATGGCTTGAGTTTGGAGTTGCCATTTTTAGGTCTTGTTTTTGGTATCTTTGAGTGAGATGTAAAATCAGGTTGCGGATATAGTCAGATGTGTATCATGCATCCCTGGTGAGGCGGCGATACATAAAGAAAGATAGACTATGAACTTTTTTTCTTTTCTTTTCGTTTTTCATTTTCCCTTAGATCGGGTTTTGTCAAGGAATGCTATCTCGGTTCTTTTTCCGCAATTTGTACCTGAGATTCTTGTCGGTTTACTAGTGTGAAACATTTGAGGGATGCCCACCTAGGGTCCCCGGGCGAATAAGTTACCACTTATTCTTAAATCTTTTTCCCATTGGAATATTTTGATGCAAGATTTAAATTCTATCCTTGTATGTGAGATGGACTTGAATATTCTTGAATGAGTTGTGTTGTTCCTCATTTGGTTTCATTACTGTTGGAAACTTGGAATAGATATGATGTTGCTGTCTGGTTTACTTTTGTTTATTGAAATCTTGATTTTTTTCTGTACATTATACACAGAGACTGACTTGAAGCCATGATTGGTGACCCTTGGTCTTGTCTAGGGGATGCCAAACTAATCATGGAAGTGGGCCATATTTGGATTGTTTGTAAACAAAACCAAAGTGAAAACACTTGTTTTGGCTTGTGAGGGGCAAAACATGCTGTTTCTTTGTAGACCATGGTACAAGAAAGTTGCTTATTCAATATAGACTTTTGAAGATAGTCCATCTACCCACCAAGGATGAGAAAATGGCATATAATTGGTGACAATTATCCTAATCTAATTGTAATTGTTATTGTTAGTGATGCTTTGTTTTCTACTATGATCGGTGTATAAACAGTTTTCAAATATCCAACTATGACTGAAAATCGTGAGTTAAGCATTTTTTTTTTTTTTTTTGTGGCACGATCGACATTTTATATGAAATCAATACAATATTGGTAGGCTGATACATGATACCACTTTTAATTAGAAAGACTATTTTGCTTTCAAAGAGTAGAAATGAAGAGACAAAAGAAGAAAAAGTATATTATCTTGAAACCCAAAAGTGGAAAGTAGTGGGTGCATTTGCATGGAACATTTGCCTTTTCTTCCTTTATGTTGACTTTTACAGGCTGTAAAATCCGAGTGCAACCCACCATGCATAAGTTCAGGGTGCACAAATGATGAGCAATCTTCCATTTAAATGGTAATTGGCAAACCCCAAAAAAGATGGCTTTTGATTGTGAAATGAGAACCAACATGTGTTGACTGTTGAAATGTGCAGTAACATAGTCAAAGACCAACAAAGCTAAACAGCATTCATCATATGCCATGACATGCCACCCAACATGTACATTTGTGTTCTGTCTTCTCCAGCCAAGTCTCTGTCACATCCACAAAGCTGATCAGAAGCATCCATCTTTGAACATGCTGTCTTGAAATTCAAGTAAAAAACCTTTGTAGGATCTTTTCCCTGTTTTTGCATATACCATGTTTTCTTAAAATTGGTACTAGAAATGAACACTCATTCAACACATTCTGCACGATAAAATCAACACATTTGATGCATGACTATCCAACGCACATTTGACACATTTTAGAATTGATTTACAATTATATCCTTAAGCGTGTATGCACGTTTTAGAGGTACAACGTGAACACGACACGATTACAACATGTGTGAGCCCAAACACACTAATTTTGTGTCGTGTTCGTATTCCGACATGAATTGACAGCTCTAACTGTTACTTTACTGATATTGTTGACTCAAATCCGTAAGCTCGGGGTCATAAATAAGCAATCTTGCCATTGCGGGAGGACTCACCGACACAATCTTAAAATTCGAATAAACCCTAGAAATGCAGTGTATTGGTTTCTTCAACATATCAGAAGCTCAGTATGAAGATATGTCCTGCATTTCCTCATTGACCAAGCAAAAACAAAAATTTAACCAGCTTTGAATCATATACATGTAGAAGATTATACGACAAACTTGCACTGCCCGTGGCAATAATTTTCAAGGGGAAACACACGAAGAGATTTATTCGCATTGATAACACCAGCACTCTTATTTCAGAAAAAAATAACAACAGCACTCTAGTAATGAAACAATGCTGGCAATACTAATAAGGTATTTGTCCATCACCAACAGTATTGAAACATGATTTACACTACTTTACATAAGTGCTGAGATTATGCAGTCAAAGGAGCTCGGTACCTTGGAACTGATCAAACTCGAGTTTAGAAGAAAGCTCGACTCCCATAAAACAGCCTTGAGCTGTTGCTCTTTGGTCCCTGAAGTTTCTCATCAGAGCTTGCACTCTCCACATTGGTAGACCCGCTTTCAGTGTCTACAGGGAGCTTCATGTTCGCCAATGACACGGAAAATTGCTGCATGCTCTTCAAGTACATTTCGACTATATCTTGTTGCACCACCATTTGGTCATTCTCAGTGTCTGCACCAACCACAGGTTTTGCAATTGCATTGCCAAGCACCGTAGACGAGGCACTTCCAACCTCGACAACACCTTCAATTTTCTCTCTTTCAGATAACACAAGATCCTGATTTGGAGATTGTGGATCTCCTACAGTACGAGAAATGGATTGAGAGGTAGCAGAGTTTGAAAGAGACGGAGACTCGATAGTTGAGTTGCTGCTGGGAGGACACTCAACTTCAGGAACTTTGAGATTGGAACTGCCTTTTGAGAAGCCTTCTACAAAACGAACACCGATTTCATTTAGGTTATCATTATGTTCTGCAGTGCTCAAGCTCTCGCAGCTTTGCGAATCCATATCAGTGCATGGGATGCCAAAATACTCTGAGACCATCATGTGATTTTCATTCACAATCTTTGGATCTGGGAACTCGATCTTGTCTAACTCACAAGGAGCTGAGTTGGGCAGTTTTGGATCTTTCTCACCCGCTTTTGCAGCCAGGGAGGATGATGAAGTAATATCAAGAACTTCAGGTGATGATCCGGCGTAAGTGAGAGATAATTGGACAAAACCAGATGTAGTTTGGGTCAGATCACATGCGGATAGAGGAAATTCTTGGGCCAGCTTTCCATTTGCGACAAGAACATCCGAAAGAGGCACCAAAGCGAATCCCAATAGTTGGTCTTCAAGATAATTCCTCACCCGACTCAACATCCATACCTCACATTTGAGAGATGAATCAATTGTTTTAACATCAAGGTGAAGATTTTCATCAAAAACCGGATTCTGACCCCCACCGTTTATGATCTGGGTTGTGACAATCTTATCGGGATCACTAGTCAAACAAAGCTTCGCATAGACATCTTGCTTATGGTATATGCATATATTGCGGATGTCCCTTGCTTGGTGTATGCATACTTCAAGAACACCCATAACCTCTGAACTTTCCATCACGGTGTCCTCTCTCTCAACCCCAAGATTCCCCAACAAATTGCCCAACTTTTGAACCATGGAATCAGATTTTGGCTCCAAAGACAAACACAAACACAGAATTTGACAAATTACCCAATCGTTTTAACTAACTAGAGCTAAATCAAACAAAAACCTTCGTCCCCAAGAAGCCAAGTACTTCCAAACTTTTAGCAAAAACCAAAAACCCACTTCACGATTGCTGATCATGCAGCATCCTGAAACCCAAGATCCTAACTTGAACTAAAATAACATACTAATCCGAGAAACGCAGTATTTAACTTAAATTTCAAAAGCAGCCAGAGGACCAAGCTGCTGCTAATGGTTTTGTTGACTAGCTAACAGCTCCAAAACTCAATTAATTCCAAAACAAAGGTCTCAATTTTCACACTTTCAATGAACCCAATAGCCAGGTCACAGTTCTGACCATGAATAGTTATGGGGTCCCAAACAAACCTAACCAGAAAAAGTACAAACTAAAGATCCAAACTTGAGCCAAAATGATCAAAACCCAGAAGGCTATAAATTTAAAACTTACATTTAAAGATAGAGATCAAAACAACTATGTAGAGGCTGTGATGCATCTCTTGAACCCCAAAATCGAAAACCCAGAAGCCATAAAAATCTGCAATGAAAACCTTAAAGGTGAAATAGAAACATCCAAATCCAATCAAAAGTCTTAAAGCAATTGATTTTGCTTACAGATTGGAAAAATCGATCAAAAACTCAATTGGGTTTCTCAAATTACAAGATGGTAGACAACAAAAATGAGAATTAATGATATTAAATGTGGACAAATAAGAAACTTTACAGAAAACTGGAAAAGAGTTGGATGAATTACCTTTCTCCCTCTTGTTCCTTCTATGGGCAGCTTAGGGAAATTTATTTTCTTGTGCTTAAACTGAAAAATGTGATATATAAGATCATTTGGAGGTAAATTTATTTTCTTGTGCTTAAATTTGTTCTTTTTAGCATTCCACTATTATAATTTTTTGCAAACAAGAAAGGAATATATATGCAAAATGACAAATAGATAGCGACAAGTGGAGTAGGAGTTAGTGGTATTGGATAAGAGGATGTTTACTTTAATATATTCAATTATCACGTTAAATTATCATCTAAACCAGAACCATTATTTTCTAGTTTTTCATTTTTTTTTTAATCGGTTGAGTTACACAATAAGGAGTAGCTCTCCTCTTTAGTTCTAAATTTTATATCATATCGTTAGTAAGGAGATTCGAACCAAAGACTTTTAAAAAAAAAATTTAAAGCGTTTAAATCATCTGACCCATCATGTACTTTTTTTTAATATTTACTTTGCGAAACTTTGTGAAAAAGAAAAAAAAAAAAAAAAGAGGTGAAATATCACTTGTGTACAAATAATTCTTAAACATTTTGTTTCAAAAATATTCATTAGTTTGTTAACTCGATGCACAACTATAGCTCAATGAAAAGTGATGAGTCAATTTTTTTCTACTATGACTTGGACCAGCATTGTTTGTCTTCGATCCTCATCAATCGAACATGAGTGTTTTTTTTTATTCTTCATAAAGTGGAGTGCAAATAGATAACATTTTTGAATTTAAAAATATACTTAAAAATTAAAACCAAATAGTGTCTATGTTTTTCGTCAAAAACCGCAAAGTTGGGATACCTTTCAAGCAGAGCAAATTGTTAGTACAATTTATTTGGAGACTCTCAATCAGTGGATGAATCCACAAGTCATCATCTCGATGGAACACAACTCGTATTGAATTTGAATGAAGGGCACCACCTTTCTTCTGAATTAAAGTGCTTATTCTGTGTTACGAACTTTGTGAGATGTCTATGAAAGTCGTCTTTCGCTACGCACCCCATTCACCTACCATTAGAAATTCGCAATCACTTCCAACTATGACCCCCCTTCAAACAACTAATACATCCCGAATGAGTGCTTAAAAAAACGATTTGAAGTCACACTTCATGAAGAAAGAAGAAGAGTATAATGCTTGACAAACATTGACAACCATTGGTTATGTCATGTATTTATATAAACTATCAAATACATGTAACCAAAGTCAAGATGGCCGAGTTGGTCTAAGGCGCCAGTTTCAGGTACTGGTCCGAAAGGGCATGGGTTCGAATCCCATTCTTGACAATTTTCCCCAAGTTTTTGTGTGTTTCAAAGCTGCTTTGTTCAGTGGATGATGCTTTTGTGCCTGTTCAGAGCTAATGCCAATGCATCTATCTTTGACAAGGGTAGAGACTACGAAGGATAAGAAGTACCGAGCTTTGACGAGGTTGGAGGACGTTTTTGTATCTATTAATGTATCAAGCGTTGGCAAAGTCAGAGACTATGAAGAATAAGTAGTGGATGACGTTTTTGTATCTATTTAGGATTAGTGTCAATGTTTCAAGCATTGACAGTATTAAAGAGTACGTATGGAAAATAAAAAGTGGAAGGCGCTTTTAAATCTATTTAGAATTAGTTGATGGAGCCATATTTCAATGGATGCCCGCTAATAATTTAGGACCAATGTTTGGAAACGTGGCAAGGAAGATGAGATGCATATGTTTCGTGATTGTGCTATTTTGAGGAGAGTGTGAGATGTTTTAGTTCCCAGTCATTTTGGAAGGGGCATGTTTTCTCATACAAGAGTCACATTGACATATTATTAGAAGGAAAAGTATTTTTTTATATATGTTTTTTACATGT
>JAYMTE010001814.1:0-12402 GCA_036897545.1 Pelargonium fulgidum
GTGGGAGCGGAGCGACCCGCCCGGATCCATAATTTTAAATGAGGTGTCACCATCTTATTATTACAACTGCTATAAAATTATATCAGTTAACTAATGTCCATATTACTCTTTAGTAATAACATAATTAAATTCAAAGTTCATATTTCATAAATTCTTTGATTTATAATATATATTCAAGAAAAAACTCTGTTTTTCTTTTGCATATGGGTATTTTACTGGGAAAAAAAAGTTAGTGTTTTATATATAATATTTTCTTCAACTAGGAACGCAGATTTTTTCAATCGGAACAAAAAGTTCCGGAACCGGTCTAAACCCAAAACTTAATATGGGCTGATCGTGAGCCCATATTTTGGGCCTTGCGGCCCAATCCAGTTTTTGAACAGTGGTGTCGCCTCCACCTTCCCTAACCTCAGTCACCAGCACAAACTGTTGAAAACGAAACACTATTTGTGCTCTGCTTCGCCTCTTCCTTGCCTCTCCAAATCTGCGCGCGTCTCTAGAACTCAGTTTTGCTCCACCAAATGGCAACATCATCGTCTTCTTCAGGTTCCGGAGCGACCGAGAGAAGGGGAATACCAGGAGCTCAGTTCGTCGAAGATGTCGAAACCTATCTCTCCCAATTAGGCCTCGATGTCAACTCTGCTCTCGCTTTTCTCCAAGAAAGGTTCCATCTTTTTTACATTTTAGCTGCGAATCTCAATATGGGTTTTATTTTTATTGGTTTGATTTTTATGGGTCTGTGACCAATTACAGTATTGAGTTTGATCCCAGTTTAATTTCTATTTTGTGTAGGCTTCAGCAGTACAAGGTGGTTGAGATGAAACTTCTTGCTCAGCAGAGGGAACTTCAGGTGGGTATTGAAGCCACTTGCTCAAAAGTTTAAACTAACTGCAAAACCATAATGCAATCAACTGAAGTTTAGAGGCTAAAGTTTGCACTTTGATAGATTTGTAATTTCTGGGAAATGAAAATGTTGTTTTTAGTAAGATAATGAAGTTTAGCAATGACTCTTAAAGTTATTTTAGTCATTAAATAGTTCTCATGCTATGGTTTTTTATACACTGCAAGATAGATCAGAAGCTCACTTGGAGTTTCAAATGTTAGGTCATTTAGTTCTATATGTTGAGCTTGATTTGGTGACAGCTGTATAGTATAAATAAGTAGGTCTTTCATATAGAAGATGAAATCTGCACTTTCTAGCAAAATGAAAATATAGAGCATGAATGTTGAGATATGCAAAATCCCCGATTTATGGTATTTTCCAATCATGCCTTGTCTAAAATAGCTTAATTGTTCTCATAGATTAAACCTTGAACTATGTTAATTTCCTATTTGATTATTTGAATATCCGTCAGCTCTTTTGATGCTTTATATTGTTGGCTTCTTTTCTTTACCATCAAAACATAACAATATAAAGTAATAACATATGTTTTTAAGATGTCTACAATGAAAAATATAACCATATGGACAAGTTAATCTATACATATCAAAAACATGGATGCGTGAATTTGTTTCCAGTATGTTGCATAGCATGTGCTGTAGAAGTATGGAAATCTATGTCATGTACTCATGTCAAAAGTGCCCAAAAGACAAATTATTTATTGTTGTTATCATCTAGGATTTGCATCTTCAATTTGGGTTTACTGTTAACCTTTATCTTACTATAGTGAAATTTGCGTGATTTGTAAATGTATCAGAAGATCTTTATAAGTTATTAAGTATGCTTGCTACTTGGCGTAGTTGTATGTGAGACTATGCCTTAATTTTGACACTTTTTTTTCTATCTTCCCAAAGCCTTTCTTGGAAACAACTGTAGTTTAACTTCATCATTCTTAATTTTAGTGCTGACATGAATTTCTTTAGTATTAATGTTTCTTCAATATTTTGTTTCAAGATGAATAATGATTATGTGACTTATCACACATTGATTCATCTTTGTTTAATTGTAAAGATTTATTTTCGATTGATTTGTAGTTTCTGCTAATATCTTAACTATTTGAGTTATTTTTTCTTCTGTTTATTGTGGTTTTCAGGCAAAGATACCGGATATTGAGAAATGTTTAGATGCAGTTGCCACTCTGCAAGCTAAGAAGGGTACTGGTGAGGTTTATCTTCCAATTCTAGCTTATCAATAGTATATATTGTAATTTGAGTTTTGAGATGCCAAATTATTTAGGAAATGTGTTACAATTAAATAAAGATGAATCAAAATCTTGGCTGCACCATAATTGTGAATTTTACTTATTTGGGACATGTGTTGCATTAAACATTTAGCAAAGCTCATGGCCTGTCTTCTTTTACTTCGCAGATACAAACTAGTTTAGACAAATCCTCATTTAGCTGAAACTCCATTTTTATTGAATAACTGCTAAATCAATATTGGAGAAAATAGCTAAATAGAATGTGTAATGATATGCACATATAGTGGTTATGTTAGTATTCAAATCAGGATGTTTAAAATGATGCCTCTTCTATATAGATGAAAGCTTGATCCTACTGTTGATTGGTATAATCAATTGAACTGTACAGTGTATTTATAGGCTATATAATCTTGTTCCTAGTTGGTAATTAATAATAAGTGAAAATTTCACATTAAGGACTAGGACATATGACTCACGTGATGTGAGACCCCCACTAAGCTGCCCAAGACCTTAGGAGCAGACCGGTGGACAAAGCTTTGGCTCACTAGCCAGTAAGCCAGTCTTTGGACTAAGACATTGGCAATTAATAATGGCTAAAGCTCCTTTATTCTGATATTGATTATTGCTTGCATGCTACAGTACCTTCATGACAAATGCTAGCAAATTTGGGTAAATATTAGTTCATGTGTGGATCTATGTTAGAATTAAGGTATGGTGCATCTTCGCTATATTTTGAATTTTGCTTGAAATTAGGGGGTGTGGTAATGGCTCAAACTAGCTAAGGAAGTATAGTTATGCACAGTTTCCTTTAGATTCACTCTAGAATTGTTATTTAGTGACACCAACGGTAGATTGCGGATCAGATCTTTAATATCTTTGTATTTGAAAAGGAGGAACACACATATTAGTGAATTCACCTATGGCGTGAGAACTAGTCTTTAGTGAGAATTCAAGTAACACTAAAGAGTGAAGAAATGAGTTGTGAGAGTATTAGTTTTCACCATATGGAGGTGAGATAATTATACTACTAGCCATGGGGTGGTGCTGCGCTTTGATTAGCCTAAAGGAGTTGACGTGGAATGATGAGTTACCACATGTTCTTTGGATAATTTGAAGCTGCTAACAGATTTGGGCTTCTCTATTACCTCTCGACCATACCATGTACCAATATCTTGGGCAGAGAGACTTTGTTTATGAACCGGGCGTAGCGAGCTCTTAACTCTTGAGTGTTGTCTTCCTTATCCAGACTTAGTTTTTACAATAATATTGACTTTTCACTGCTATAACTCTAGGGATGCTAAGTTATCATCTTTCAATAGCTCTATTTTAGTTCTTTTGCTTTGCAACATTCTTGTAGTATGAATGGTACAGATATAACACTAGGATGCTAAGTTCATCTTTCGAACATTTTCAGCTATATCTTAGTACTTTTGCTTTGCAACATTCTTGTAGTATGAATGGTAGAGAGATAAAATTTGGGATGCTAAGTTCATCTTTCAAACATTTTTAGCTCTATTTTAGTAATTTTGCTTCGCAACATTCTTGTAGTATGAATGGTAGAGATATAAAATTAGGTATGCTAAGTTCATCTTTCAAACATTTTCAGCTCTATTTTAGTACTTTTGCTTTGTAACATTCTTGTAGTATGAATGGTTGAGATATGCATAAGAGGTCAAAGTATTATATATGTATTGCTGACTGCTGACCATTCAGTGGTCAATTGACATCAGTAGAATTTTTATTATCTTTGAGTTCATGAAAGTAGGCCTTTCACTGTAGTTCTTTGAATAAGCCTTTTATCACTTTAGACCGTGCATTTTACAACAATAAATTATCTGTATCCAACATAGGTATGCTACTCATGCTGTGTACTACCATTTATTCTTCTTATTGATTAGCTATCTCTTAATTTTGAACTTAAAAGATATACCGAATTTCAATGTCCACCTTTCGCATTGGGCTGATAGCTGATCACATCAAACATTGTTCTATTAATTTGCTGAAGTGGCCTTTTCTTCTTTTTTTGGTCATCTTTGCTTGCGAAAAGAGTGCTTCCACCTTTTCTGACATTTTTACAAATTTAATCCATGAATTGACACATATTCACCGATTTATCTATCTTTTTTAGAGTATGGTTAATGGATATCTTTATATCATGATTTTGTATAAATTGGGACGCCGATAACATAAGAATCAGATAGTAAATGTTCCTTTTGTGCCACTAGGTTAAGCCCTTGCACCAGTTCCGCTCCTATGCTTACTATGCTAGCCACATAAATTTCTAGAGTCGTGTTTATTTTTTATTTATTGTTAAATTGTAGCTGATTTTGAAGGTTCTTTATCTTCTAAAATCTAAATAATGATCAATTTTTTGTTATAAATAATTGTTGACTTATACTTTGTATTTTGGATATAGGCGTTGATAGCTGATTTTGAAGTATCAGAAGGCATATATTCACGTGCTCGCATTGAGGATTCGGACTCAGTGTGTTTATGGCTGGGAGCAAATGTCATGTTGGAGTATTCATGTGGAGAGGTCCACCAGTTGTAACTTTATATGAGTTTAGAGTTTCTTTGATGCAGTGAGACAGTTGGCATAAATTCTTGTTCTAATTTGTGGTGCAGGCCACTTCTCTTCTACGAAAGAATCTAGATAATGCCACAGCCAGCCTAGAAGTTCTCGTTGCTGATCTACAATTTTTGAGAGATCAAGTGACAATAACCCAGGTAATAATAGTTAAGCATAAATTTGAACTTTTGTTTCAACATTAGATTGTAACATTTGCATTAGAACCATTTGTGTTAGTGGGCTTAATATTACTATACTTAAAATTGATGTCTGACCATGTGTGTCCTCTTCCCTTTTTCAATAAGAGAATCATACCCAGGTTTCCAATATTATCCTTTAAATTAGATGGTTGTAACAAGTTGAGTTGGTTCCAATTAGGGCACAAGTGGAAAGTCAAGGACTATTATAATTATCTTTAGCGTATGCAAAAATTCAATTAAGTGTACTGCTTTCCATTTTGAGAAAAGTTAAAGAGAAGTTAGTGTTGTATATTCCCTCTTCTATTCCCATGCACTAGGGTTGTAACGAACTTAAGGGACGCTAACTAACTTATTAGCACTATTGGTAATTCAAAATGCAAGAGAAACACGACACTTATTTTGGGCGATGGGAGTAGTTATTCTTTAGACTCTTTTGCAGCGTCACATTCCCTGACTGCTTAACTAATATTGAGCAGGTCACTATTGCCCGCGTTTACAACTGGGATGTTCATCAGCGGAGGATCCGACAAGCTGCTGCTGCTGCTAAAGACTCTTGAATTGAAAACCTTCACAACGGTTCCAAATCAAGTTGAGTGTATGGTCTTAAACTCTCTTACTGCGTTGTTGGAAAGATAGTTTTCTTCTCTTATTATTTTCCTTGTCCGTAAAATTATCTTTACATGAATCCTCAAATATTAGGAGCAGTTTAGATCCACAGTGAACCTTGGGGTTGATCTGTAACATTTATGTCCACTACAATGTTTTTGGCTTATGAGAGTGTGATTTTGTGAAATCTAGTCCAATTTCAAGATGAGTTCAGATTGTTTTTTCAAGATTGGAAGTTTGATGGTTGATTTGGATGTTTCATTAACACAACATTATGGAAGTTGGTTGGTTGGTTTGGTTTGTCAGAATCAGAAATAGAGGTGATGCTATTAATTGAACTGTTGGCCTTTTAAATATATATATGATGAAGTCAACTATATATTTGTACTGCATTTCATTTTAGAATAGAGGGTTAAAAAAACATTACTTTTATATTTTCTACTTTGATAATAGTCCTTTCTTTGTTATATAAGAGTGCCTTTTTCTATAGGAAAGAACCACATTGTTGATGGAGAGAGATACTAAATACTCTCTTCGTTTCAAAATGATGGATCAGACGTTGATTTCGAATAAACGGTTGCTCTCGTCGTAAATAGGGTTACTTGATCGTTGCTCATCGTCATTGTCAAACGCAAGAAACTCCATCAGTTAGAGGATGGCCGGGTTATAATTCCCCATTTTCCGCCATATTCCTTGATCGAGAATTTTTTTTCTTTCCCCCAATTTCACCTCATCTCCCAAAAAAACTTCGTCCCGTGCTTTGTTCGGGTTAGGGACATCAGGATTTTATCGACTTTGAGTTAAACAATCGTACTCTCATGTCTTGCTCGATATTTTTCACTGAACACCGCCTCACCGCAGTTTTTACTGTCGTAACAAATTTCACATGACACTTGAATCAAATGTGTCACTATCAATATAAGCTTTACCAAACAGTACAAATCAGGATATTTCACAAAGATATGTGCACCAATAACGTACACAATCATTTATTTGAAATCTATTAAAATCAAAAGTATACGATGCCTTATCAAATCTGTTCTTCATTTTCCTTTTTAAAATTGTCGGAAATTTTATATTCTCCATTACCATAGATAAGTATAGAAACATTTTCTTTCAAGAAAAAAGTGTATATAAGTATTCCATTTTTTTCATAAAAAAATGCTTGTGAAAGTATATATTGTTTTTCTTTTTTTCCTAAATACGTGTAACATTTAAATTAGATTTCTAAGATCGTCGCTCTCATCTTTCTAGCTTTTTGTATATTCGACTTTACAGAATGCAACAAATATGAGCAAAAGAATTCTTATTTACGAGTAAGTAATTGATTAAATTAACTAAACAAAAGTATCAATTTCCACTATTTTCGTCAAAAGAATTTTAGTAGCATTTATTATTGTGTATAATTTAGTTGGTTTGATTCGCCTCAAGCTAAATTTGTTCCAAGTTATAATTTTATTCCTTTTCCCGTATGTTCATTTTTTGTGATAAAATCGAATAATTTGATAATTAGTTCAATTCAAGAAATATATAAAATAAAGTTGTTGAAATCTCAATAGTATAATAACTTAACTAAGATCAAATTTCTCACAACTTAAGGACTATGCCATCTCTTTATGACAGAGTTATTTAACCAAATGAATGTTTTGTGTCGGCACTAGAAATCTTATCCGTTCGTGCTTCTCAAAGCCTAAACGAGGATCAATCTCAAAACCTTTCTCGTCTCTCATATTTGTCATATAGTTTCGCCTCGTATTTGCAAACTTATATTGGGTAGGAGGTATATATATATATACTTCAACTTTAAGTCCCATTTATGGCCCTAGGGATTATATATATATATATATATTCAAGCTCATTTTTCCTGAGATCATTATTTAAGGTAATAGTTCTCATTTCTTAAACTTTTGGTAACTCTTTCAAATTTATAAATTACGGTTCTCGAACTCTTTGTTGGAGTTATTTAAGTATCATATGGTATTTATTATACATAATTGTTTATATTATTCAAAATTTAAATTTATACTCTAAAAAATAAATAAAAAACATGCAACATTTAATAAAAAGTGTTTTCTATATGATTAAACAGATTCTTATGTTTTCTATATATATAACTTCTTATTTTTGAGCTTTCAAAGTCTAATATTCCATATAAAAGCT
This sequence comes from Pelargonium fulgidum, assembly GCA_036897545.1. Taxonomy (NCBI): domain Eukaryota; kingdom Viridiplantae; phylum Streptophyta; class Magnoliopsida; order Geraniales; family Geraniaceae; genus Pelargonium; species Pelargonium fulgidum. The sequence goes on from JAYMTE010001814.1 coordinate 7,677, forward strand.
AAAATAGAGGTGGTGACAATCACTATTTGATAGTTGCATCCATGGGTTTGAACTATGAAGCAAGCAACAGAGCTTTGATTTGTGACGTCCCAAGCTAACATAAATAATAGATATTTTTTAAGTATTTTTTAATTAAGACATCTAATAATTTCAAAACAATAATTCTATTGCGTAATTTTAGTTAAGATGGTATTATAAAAAAATCCATCAAACTTGTGATTATGTTAATGAACCGATAAAAAGTTGTTTTAAGTTATTCTTATAGATATAATTGCATAAGACATAGTCGATAAAACTCGATATTAAGAATTAGTCCCAATTTGTTTTTTCATCTGGACTAAATTAATCTCTTATAGTAACAAATTAATATGATCTTTTAAATTTAGATTTTGAAGAAGAGCACAATCTATTAGAGCCAACGTGAAAAATACGACAATATTAATGTTACTAAAATGTCAATCAACAAGATAATTAAAACTGTTGAAAAGAAGACGATCACACTTAGGAAAAAAAAAGTCTTAGGTGATGTTACCAAGAAAGTTACTCAAGAAAAGGAAGAAAAAAAAATATGCTTGATTTTCTTTATAAATACTATTCTTCACACGAAAGCACAATGTTACAGATGTATAGGGGATATGAAAGAAAATAATTTCAATTTTTCCTATGAAATCTCGAAGAAAGATAGAAAATAAGATGAAATATTTGAAAATTGAAATCACTTGGCCGGACGAGTAGCTTAATTAAGAATACCACTGAAATTGAAGAAGCTTTAAGACATTCAAAATATAAGATTGAGATGCTCTCAAATCCATCAACAACAATATTTCCAATCATTTCTCACTAAGACCCAACTTCAGCCGCTTTTTTTTTTTCTTTTTTTAGTTGAGCTACATAATAGGGGGTTGTTCTTCCTTTTATCCCATAACCCCACATCATACCGTTGGCAAGAAGGCTCGAACTTGAAAACTCAAATGGAATCCAAAGCCTTCGACCGCCCCTTAATGGTACCTAAAGTTGTAAAGAAAAATAAGAAGGGAAAATCCAAGTTCCTGCATTAACTTGGTTTAAAAACACTAGCTTAAGGGGTGCGTCAAAATTCAACTATAAGTTCGGTACAATTATGAAAAATGTTTGTAAAATTATGGAATTAATATTGGCATTATGAATATTTAGGTTATACACTAGTTTTAATTAGACATCTAATTTGTGTCTTATTAATTGTTAGTTCAAATCTTCGGTGCAAAAGATTTTTTTCTTATACTTATTAACAGTTCGCTCATATTAATCATTATAATCTCTTTTATTTCTATCATGTGGTTTAATTAATCTTGAACCGAATTAAACAAGATGGTTCATTTTATCGCAAAAAATTCTATCAAAACAAGAGACGTTATGGATAAAATTATTCCTAGCTCGTGTTAGTAATGTCTAAAAATGTATGCCTAACAATAATGCAACTTAGTGTTAAATTTAAAAAACTCAAACCTATCACTCACATTCCATATAATTATTATTAATTAACAAAATGAAAGTTTGCAGTAGAAATGTATTGGACCGCTATGAATAATATTCTTGGGATATTATTTTAATGGAAGGAACAAATATAAACGCAATGGTAAACTAAAGTATTAATTAAAAAGAATTGGGATTTATGTATATTTTGAATTTGTACATCGTTATCAGTGTCAATGAGGTCAAGAATATTTTCAGGAAAATGTCCAAATTAATTGAACTCATGTTGCATTATGTGACTGTTGACTAGACTATCTCAACCTACCCACCACCACGTAATACAAACAACTAAAAAAAACAATGACTAAGATTAATTATTTAATCCCATAAAAATAATCCAAAATCTAACTAGGCACCTATAGAAATATTTTTTATATTGATGAAAAGGAATAAGTGGCTGTTATCATGAACACAAACTTATTTTTAATTGTTTCATGAGCAATTAGTTTAATTAATTAATTAGTTTGCATCATCCATTAGTGGATAATGGAATTGTCAACAAAAATCTAGAAACAGAATAATTATAAATTATTTATTATTTATTATTATTAAGGCGTGAGTTGGGCAAGATGCAAAATTAACTATTTAATTATGTCAGAGTTTTCTAGGGGAGAGGGTGTTGAATTCTGTGAAATATGTAGTACATATATAAACATGAAATGAATAAAATATATATATATAATGATGCAACTCAAATCATATTAACAAAGTTGAATTTTTAGTATTGGAAGTAAACTACATTACACATAATCCATCATAGCTGATCTCTATCTAAGCTTGAGCTTGTTTATGTTGTCTTCTCATGTGGATCCTAACCTGCTTGCATGGTTGCAGATGTACATGCTTGCAAACTGCAACAACCTCGTGGGTGAAAATACCTACATAGACGGAAAGTGTTGATTTGAAAGATTATCGGTTATGCATGTTTCGGGCTCATCAGTAGTAAATGAACATGAGCCTCGTACAAGAGGAAGTGTGTTGAAGTGTGGTAAATAAGTATCACATTATATAAATAATACAAAAACTGTTAGGAAACTCAAACTCTTATATATACATTATAATCAAACTTAACCGTATGCATGTATGTTTAAAAGTAATATTAAAGTTAGATTTTGAAAAGAGTTGTTAAGTTTCTCTTAAAAACCTTACAAGACCCACAAAAGTTGTAAGTTGAAACTTCCAAATTGGATCTTTCGTGAAGAAAAAGAATTAAGAAGAAATCGTTAGAGATGTCTAATCCAAAACCTGAAATACAATACATGTTAATGTTTTCTAAATAAAAATGTGAAACACTTGTTAAAGAAATGTTACATATTTAGTAAAATATCATATTTTTATGAACAGTAACATATCATATTAATAGACACGTCTTCACGAGATAAGCATGGCTAATGATGAAGATGCACCATTAAAATTGGAATTAGCACAAGTAGGCAGCATGTGGCATGTGCATATATATGCACCATGCATGTGCAAGAGCTTAACAAAATTTGGCAAACCATTACAGACGAAGACCATGCCTTAATCCACAAATGAACCCACAACGGCTAATTAAAATGGAAATATGCTTCCAATTTATAGGTTGTGACAGCGATTATTTAATTAATGTGACACTAGAAGAAGACAACCATGACCGCCGTTCACATATGACAACTCAATAATTTAGTCCAAGCATGACTTTGTTATAAATAAATATTATTTACAAACACATAATTATTTATTTTATTTAATATTAGAATAGTAACTACTTTTAAGTTTTTTTTTTTCACTTTATTCTGTGAATTGTTTTCTCCTAGACTATTTTGCACCTCATTATATCTATGAATTGTTTTGTTATGTTTAAAAAAAGAAGAGAGAGATGGATAGAAGAAGTTGGTTATGTACAATTTTTTTTATATTCTCACTGACGCGGTAAGTAAATTTAGGTTGCGGTTGAAAATATAGTAATGATACATAACAATTCACAAATTAAATGCATGAACGAATAATATTACGAAACATGACATAACGTCACCTCAACTAGTGAAAATTTAATTGTGGAGTCAAATCCACATGTGACCACATCTTATAATCTAGCAAGAACGTTCATAACGAGAAATGACTTTCATAATGCCTCCTCAACATTTAGTCCCAAAAGAAATTCATACCTCTCAAAGAGCCTCAACATCATGTAAGGAGTCTTTAACTACCAACACTTATGTAGTCAATGTCTGATGTTCGAGTCACCTTTCTTAGTATTGATATGCCGATAAAAAAGATAATCTACTTAATTAGCCTACAAGGCTTCCAAGTTTCTTTTAGTCCTAAGGTTCTCCATCTTATCGGGACATTCAAGACTATCTGTTTTACTGCGACAAGTTCAAGATTATTTGTCTCACCAGAACACTTGGACGTTACCCAAGGTGATAGACATTCTCAGGAGTTTCCATCTTTTCATTGACGCTTGAAGGGTACGCGGAGGTCCCAAATCTTACTTGGCACTGCAAACGGTGTGTTCGAGAGGTTATGGTCTAAGCTCACCATGACACATGGTACATTACACGCATTTTCACGACCAATCATGTGTTGCATTCATCTCACCAGTTTGGTCCATAAAAATAATTATTGTCTTTGAAAAAATAAAATGTTCAACAATATTTTTTAAAAATATAATATAATAAATTGGAGAAACAATTAAGTAATTCTTTTGTTAATCTTTTCATACTTCTTTTACACCGGATTCATTTTTCACATCACAATCAAATAATGCTCATGTCAACATAACAAAAAAAAAAAAAGAAAAAAAAAAGGACATTCTTAAAAAATTAACATTTTTCATTGCCAAATGATTCCATAGGAGAAACCAAAGATTTAGAAACCGTGTAAGAGAAGCGACACCTGAATTTACTAAAACCGCGTGAAGTAGTCCATATGAAATTACAGCCGCTGAGTTTAGAAACGTGCTGTAGAGGTACGTATGATCCAAAGAGTGGCTTTGTCGTGTCTCCACATCTAGGGCTTGACCCGGAGCCACAAGAGCTAACTCTTTCTAAAGAAGCTAATGATAAAAATTATCCACTGAAATCATCTCATGAGTCACTGTCATTACATGGTTTGTTAAGCTTTGTTTGTGGTATGCAAACCAGACCAGTCAACCAAAATGCAGCACTTAGGTCATCCCAACAGAATCCTCAACCTGCCATCACTAGGTTCACAACGTGGAGATCGGAAAGAA
>JAYMTE010001815.1:0-12398 GCA_036897545.1 Pelargonium fulgidum
GTACCTAATTATATAAAAGGATGTGTCAATAAATGAGACATGACACATCAAATATTATATTGATGACTTGACCGAGTCACAACGCGTCACATATGCGTTGGGTTGTTATTCGTTAAAATTAAATTTAAACAACAGAAATATGAAAAAAGTATCCATCACGTAATTTTATACAAATTTTTTTTTGTACATTTAACACTTTTCTTATACTAATACTGATCTTGAGGAAGCCTGTTACAGAAAGATGGGCTTTTACTGGGCCTTAAAGGCTTTAGCAACCTTTCTAGATTGGGCCTACACACCAGTGGACCATCTCACGTTACAGCCACCAGCCCTTCACAGTCTTAAATAATGTTTAGAGCCAGACACGAACGAAGCAGCACTCAACGAACCGACTCGAGCGTGAGAGAGAGATGGAGGCTCCGGCAACGGCGTCGGTGAAGAAGGCGGCGGTGAGCGGATCAGCGACGGAGACCATATCGGAGAGGCTCTCAGGTCTCGAAGGCCTCTACTTCCCGCGCGCTCTCCAGTCCTCAGCCCTAGACCCTTCCCAGCGGAAGGCCCTCCTCGGCGACCTCCTCTCCCGCGACGCCGCCGTCTTCCTCGAACGCTACGGGTCGCATCTTACCGCCGAAGAGCTTGGAGAATTTGAGTCGCTGAAGGACGATTACGAGATAAATTGGCACCTAAAGCACCTCCGGAGCCTGATTAGTCCGACTTCGGAGGAGCTGCGTTCGAGATCCGTGACGGTCAAGAATCGGCGGCTGGCATATTTGAACAAGCTGATTTTCGACGGGAAATACTTCTCGGAAGAAGCTATGAGGGAGAGAGAACCTTATTTGCACCATGAGTATGTTGGTAAGTTCCAGGATCCGATTGAGCGGAGCATGCCTCGGCCCGGGGAGCGGTGGTCAGAAACTTTGATGAGGAGGTCGGAGGAGGCAATTTTGATTGCCAAGATTAGGGTGGAGCAGCAGAGGTTGGGTGTGCCCGAGGCGGACTGGATTGGAAATGAAGTAAACCAAGAAGAGGAAGAGGAGGAGGAAGAAGAAGAAGAAGAAGAAGAAGAAGAGGAAGAGGAGGATGAGGATGAGGAAGAAAAAGAAGTCAAAGAAGACGAGAACTCAATTTCTGCGGAGGTAATTCATATACTTGTTTCATCATAAGTGTTTCTTTTGAATGTGAATTTGAACTCAACATCTAGCAATCTCTATACTTTGTTGCCTTTATCTAATTATGCTTTGCTCAGCTTGCATTGTTTTACTCTTGTTGTGAAAAACTCTTATCCACATTGAACTTTTTTCGTGGTTGAAATTATAGTCTGGTCTCATTCTCAAAGAGAACTTGAGAGTGAGTGTTTGTGTCTTGGTTGATAGAGTCATATGTACCATTGCTATGTTGGAACTTATTTGTTGAGAATCATATACCTCTACTAATGTCTTGTTGGACTTCTAAACTGTGTTATTCAAGTAATGACAAAAACAAACCTAATAAAGAATTTTACCAAGTAGGAGAAACAATTAAACAAAGAATGTAGAATGTATATGATGGATTGCATTTCACCACTAGTGGTAGGGGAACTATGCGACTTTCTTAATCTTTAACTTTGTATTCTCTATTAGAGTTTAGTTTAGAGTTTTATTTTAAGTGAGAAGGATAGTGTTTTGAGGAGGTCTGAAGGTATAATGGTACAAGGAGAGATGGGTTCTTCTAAATATATAGTTGTTTTGAATTATATGTTAACAGAATAGAAAGGGACGGGAATGATGAAATTGGCTTTTCTGATTTCTGATTTTGATATGGCGAGTTTCTCTATAAGTAATCTGTGTAGCTATATTAGTGAATTTCACATCTGGAGTAGTCTAACAGTGCCATTAAAGCAAGGACCTCGGATAAAACTAATTTGTAACTGTTTGCATCTTAAGTAATCATACATAACCTAATAATATCACCCTTTGATTCAGTTTTCTCGACCTCGGTCAAAGAGAAACAGTTTGTCTTCTCACAAAGGTGACGTGTCATAGATCAGAGCTCAAAATTTCTAGAATATTGAACCTGAAGGCGAGGATAGATAGTCCGTGGAGTTCACTAGAAACTAAGTTAGGACACTTGAATGCTCTAGCAACTTTTTTTCTAGTGCTATCCATCCAAATCATTCCTACATATATCCTGGTGATGCGGTGATGCTGTAGTCTAAAACTTGGATTCACTGTGGTTGTCTTCATGTATTCTTGGAGGGTCAGGCTTTTCCCGTATTGGCTGCTGTTTACATAAAGCAACTGCACGTTGTGACACAGTGCTAGTTATGAAAAGGCCACAGTAAAAGGATGCCTGATTTTTGTTATGGAAAAGATGGTCTTAGCCACATCAGTTATCAAATGTTAGTACAGAAGACTATGTTCCCTAGTTCTTCTACAGATAATCCGTAATCAGAAAGTGTCTCCTGTTCACCATTATATCTTAATCCTATCTGTAGTATGGAGGAAAGATGGACTGTGGATTGCAGTATTAAAAACAAAGAAAATGGAAGACAAAGTAGATGATGTCAATGAGTGCTAGTTGTCTTTGATGTATAGTACGTGTCTTTCTTTGGGATTTTAAATGCATTTGGTGGTACTCACGAGTAGGGCTGTGCAAAAATGAACCAGAACCTGCCAGACCGTTCAAAAATCCGTGATCCGGTCAGAAAATTGAACCGCCCATTGAACCGCTGGTAGTGGGCAGATTAAAGCAGAGCCGTCCGATCACGAGCGGAAGGATGAGTGGCAGAGATTATCGAGACCCGCTGAGTAACCCGCCCACCCGTTCACTATTGCCCTAAACCCTATATATATATATAATCTCTACTAATAGATGGAAGCCCCAAACCTACCATTCTTTTTTGTCTTCGACTATCCTTCGCCTCCATTCCATAACCATCTCCATTTTCCAGTCTCTCTCCTTCTCTCGACCGTTCACTCATTCAGGCTTGATCTCTCTTTTTCTCTATCAATCAGAGGAGTCGATTGAGATCACTTCTCTCTCCAATCTTCTTCATCTTCTGTAATTATGTCGCTTCTTCATCCAGTAGCTGTTCTTGAAACCCCCATTTGAAAGCCATCTCTCTACTTCGATTTCCATCGATCTCTGTCTCCAAGCAATTTTGAGTTTCTTTTTATAGTTCTTCTGTTCTTCTTGACTCTAGAGCTCAAATACCGTGTCTCTCGGCTCTTTGTTGACTCTAGTTCTTCTGTTCTTCTTGACTCTAGAGCTCAAGTTTGAGTTTCTTTTTATAGTTCTTCTGTTCTTCTTTTTATAGTTTCTTTTTATAGTTCACAGTGTACACAGCTTTTTGTTGTTTGTCTTCTGGCGACATGTCTACAACAGAAGAAATTGATGCAAGGGCTGTAATTGTTTTTTATGTTTATAGTGTAAATCTATTATGTTTTTTTGTTTGCATGTCATTTGTACTGTAAAGCTATAAATATGATGTGTATTGATGTATTTATGTATCTGCAGTTATTTTTTTTTCAGGTTTGAAAATATGATGTTTGTAGTTTTAAGTCAGTTGGTAGTTTGCGGTTTGATCCGCCCAAACCGCCCGTTCACCAGATGTCAAAAAACCGCCCAAATATATATGACCGGGCTTCCCAGCGGTTACAAATATCCCAACCCGCCACGAGCGGTTCAAATTCTAAAACCGTCCAAATCCGCCCGGGACAGCCCTACTCACGAGTCATCTGCTTAATTATGAGCTGTCTTACATAATTACATTCTAACATGGGCTACAATCAAACTTTCCACTTGACTTGGACAATTATTTGATAGTAATATTCAGTTCTCATTGTTACAATACATTTTGTGGGTTATTACTGACACGTTTTCTCCTATCTCAATAGGTAATCTCAAATCACCCTGATACAACTAATGGCATGCCATCCGCAGCTGTAAGGAATAGATGGGGGGCAATTATTTCCGCCGAGGAACAGCAAGATCTAATGGACCAATTCACCAACATCATGCAACAGAAGTTTCTCTCAGGGGAAGATTATGAGCATTTAGATTACTCAAAAATAGATGATGACGTAACATTGGATGATCATTGGCAGAAGGAGGCCAACCAGGACGCAGAGGAGAAGTATTTCGACGAAGATTAAGAAGAAAATGGCAGCTGAATTAACTTGTCACTACCTTTTTTATGTGACAAACACTGTTTAGTAGAACAGCTAAACGTTTACTAGATCTGTAAATGACATGTGATAAACAGTAACTTCCTATTACCCAAATACGTGAAGAAACTACACTCCCAAGTTTGGAGATGCCAATTTGGATTCAGATCAGAATCCCTTTGAATTTCGTATTTCAGTGCAGAATGTGTTGATTTGGACAAATCAGCATTTCAGCTGACTGCTCGGATTTGGATCATAATTTTTTTTAATTTCGTATTTCAGTACAAAATGTGCCTGAGTTTGGACAGATTTGTCCTATTTTTGTACCATAAATTCGATATAAATTTAAAGTTTATGATACTAAAATGGTTTTGATTCAATATTTGGGTCTCCAAGGCCTAGTCACCCATGCTTATCCAACTGTACACGTGGCAAACATTTGCTGACGTGGCAAGTACTATGTCGGAGCCCTCTCCCCCTCCACCCATTAATGGTCCCACCGCCTCCAAAAACCAAAATACCGCCGCTACCCCGACCCACGAGATGAGGCCCCATTCTCTTCCTACGTTTCTGGTAATTTAACCGCACTAGATATTTTTCTTCAAAATAAGTTACTTGAAAAAAAAATAAAGCTTCTCTCTCGCTAATCGATTGCCACGTGTACAAATGAACGTTTTTATTTAAAAAAAAAAAACTGGTGTAGCCATACACGCACTACACAGCATAGCAACATCTCTTTCTCTTCCTCTGTTGTGCACAAGCAAAAGCAAAAGCAAAAGCCCAACCCAAAGGACCAACAAATCTAGAGATAGAAAGCGAACCCAACAAGGAGGAGAGGAAATGAGCTAGCAGCCTAGCAGCAGCTCCCATTTCTCTCTCAGAAAGCTGCTTTCTTTTATCTCTCTGCCTAATCACGAACCAAGAAAACCCTAGATTCACAGACACGACACCTAGGGTTTCAAATTTTGTTTCGATTTTGATTTTTTCATGTATCGAGCGGTTATGATTCTTTGATAGGGGAGATTTACGCTGGATACTATCGGGAAGGGGAAGAAGAGGAAGAGGGGAAACATGTACAGAGAGCGAGGGGCTGGCGCCTCCAAGGCCGACGTCGGACCGGCCGATCGCAAGCGGATCAACGACGCGCTCGATAAGCGCCTCGAGCGATCCTCGCCGTCCACCTCCAGGGCCATCAACGGCGGCAAGGATAGGCCTTCGACGCACTCCAATCTCATCGGCAAGGCTCCGTCGCACGATCACCACACTTCTCTCTCCAAGAACGCCCGCTCCGATGGTCTCTCTATCCATTCTCCTTCACTCACTTTTTTTTAAATTTTTTTTTATTTCATCGTTGCTTTTGTTGTGTATCTGTATGTATTAAGCTTGGCTGAATTTGCATGTTATTTTAATCTTATCTTGTCTTAGATTTTCTGTTTTTTGTTGTTGTTGTTGTTGAGATCTGGGTTTTATGCCCTAGACTATGCACTCTCGTTTGAATTTATATTACTTTCGAAAAGGTTTAATTATTGTGCTTAAAAATCATTAAGCTTGATTATCTGTATCTTTTTCGATTTTGAGGGGAAAGTTAATGCTTTAAATGCAGGGAGTGATGAGTATCATTTTTTCCCTAAATGTTGTCAACTTTCAATTAAAGTTTCGGCATTTCAGGAGATGCAAACTATGTAATTTTATCGTACTATTATGCACGATTGAGGTCGCTGTCTGTTTTTGGAAGCATGCGTTTTCTTCGCTTTCGGTAACTGAAATAATTAACTGCAATTCACATCAGATTCTATTTCTGTTAGTATTTTAGCTGTCGGTTGGATACATTATTACAGTTAGCTTTTTCAGCTAGTATTTGTATGTTTAGATGTGGCTTACTTAGATTTGAACGTCAAAACAAGTATAAATCTCTTTATTAGCGTGTTGTGCCAGGTTACTTTGACTTGTGCTTTACATTGTCTTTTTCAGTATAGTCCCACTAGTCGTGTTAATTGCCACTCTTGCAAAATTAACACCTTAATCAAGATTCTCAGTCCATCAAAATATTGCATTTATTTACTGAAATCATTTACTGTAGTAACACCCACTATTTCCCTAGTATAAGGGTATTTAGCAATCATGTTGTCATGTACATCTTTACAGAAATATCAATAAATATTTAGTGTTGATATGATCATATATTATATAAAAATTTGTACTTGCTAATCTCCCATTTTAAGTTTTCTTGTGGTTGGGTGGTGTTTGTCCTGCATTGTTAATGTTTTTTCCTAAGGTAGAACAGGTTAATCTTTGTAGTGCACTTCTCTATATGAGTTGTGTTGATATTCCCTCTTTATTTATTCACCTACTCCTTTTTCTTTAATATACTATTAGCTGTACTGATGACACTCTCTTTTAAACACAGAAGAATCTGAAACAGACAGTGAAGAGTCAGAGGTTAGTGGTTCTGATGGAGATGACACCTCATGGATCTCATGGTTCTGCAATCTGCGAGGCAATGAATTCTTTTGCGAAGTTGATGATGACTACATACAAGATGATTTTAACCTATGTGGATTAAGCAGTCAAGTTCCCTACTATGACTATGCTCTTGATTTGATTTTGGATGTTGAATCTTCTCACGGTAAGCGTATCCTCTTGGGGCCATGTGTTTTCATTTTTCAAATTTTCTGAATGTTGTAACTTTTGCAACTTCTCCCGTGTTGTTTTATCATGTGCAGCAACTTGCATAATTTAGCTGTTGAGTTTTTGGACTGCGTCTTATTTTCTTGGCGAATGGTTCATGTCATAAGTTAAAGTAATATTATGTTTCTTGTTAGGTTAGGTTTGTGTTGTGTAAATGTTGATTGGTTTGTATGGTAGGTGATATGTTTACAGAGGAACAAAATGAGCTAGTTGAATCAGCGGCGGAAATGCTTTATGGTTTGATTCATGCTCGCTACATATTGACTAGCAAAGGAATGGCAGCAATGGTAAGATTTTTCTCTTGATTGTCATATTGGATGATCCATATTATTAATGTGGTATGGAAACTGACTAGAACAATGATTTGGTTGTCTGCAGCTTGACAAATACAAGAACTACGATTTTGGAAGATGCCCAAGGGTGTACTGCTGTGGTCAACCCTGTCTTCCAGTTGGCCAAGCTGATGTTCCTCGGTCAAGCACAGTAAAGATATACTGCCCAAGATGTGATGACGTATACTACCCCCGGTCGAAGTATCAAGGTAGTATCCTTTATTTTGTGAGTGCTAACCTTATTTTGAATACACACGTATTAGTCATTTGTTCAATAATATGCACAAACATAAATAGTGAGTGATCACTGGTATGTCTTAGTGTTAGTGCTATGATCATATATTGAGTTATTCATCAGTATGCTAGTTGCAGGATGTATATAATAGTAATTATATGTTAACTGGAATCAAAACTTGTAAGTGAGTGTGGTTTAAGCAGTTGTATTCTTTACTATGAATAACACACACACACACACATATACATACCATACGCATATCTAAAGGTCCAGTGCATTTACTATCATGTCGTCTCCAAGATTTGGATTACAAATGTTGTTACTGTGCTTCAGATTTACGGTGTGATTGAATATTTTAGATCAAAATCATGTTCCATAGGCTACAAATTGCAATATATCCTATCTGAGTTCCTTTAACTCTCTATAGACATCGATGGAGCCTATTTTGGGACCACATTCCCTCACTTGTTCCTGATGACCTATGGGCACCTCAAGCCACAAAAGGCATCACAGAGCTATGTTCCAAGAGTATTTGGATTCAAGGTCCACAAACCATGATGGCTGGAGGGTCAAGCTTTTCTTTGGGTGTGAGTTTAGTAGAATTTACATTCCCTAGCTTCTGTCTCAAAGGCCTTTGAAAAATCAGGTATAGCTAAGTAGTTATCTGAATTATTACCAGTCTCTCTCTATGTTCCCCCTTTTCTTCAAGAGCTTTGAGAAGTACACCATAAAGCAAATGTGTAGACATGTCGTGCAATTATCTATTTTCAATTTTGGAATCATTTTATATGACATAACTTTTTTGGTATTGTAGTTTGACCTGTCTTGTTTATTTAATATTCTTTTTTCTAGTTATGGAGTTGTACTTTGCCATTTAACCATTGCCTGTCTTTTTTGCTACTTTGTTTTTCAATGTTGTCTTGTATGTCTAAGATTGCATACCCTTATTTATCTTGACTGTTAGGTTGTGCATCAAGCAAGAGTCGTTACACTTCCTTTTGTTTCTGTTTATACTGTAACTGTATTCTGCTATTGAGTTGCCTATCTACGAGTATGCCGCTTACAACATGCTCATATATCTATGGCTAATCATGTTTTGCAAAATATGAGATAATCAGGCCTAAAAGTCATTGTTGGCATCCATAAGAGAAGATAAACATAGTTTCTTTCTGTGAATCATCATGTCTTTGTTTTATTCTTCATTAAGATATTGATTGTCCTAATTTTACTTGTGATGTATCTGCAACATTTGGTAGGTCCTATATATGGTATAAATAACAGGCATTCATCATCTAAATGACTGGTTCTCTAATATGCATTTAATTAATTAATGTACATGATGATAGTGGTAGGTATGATATGGTCAAATATATGTGCTTTTCTTAAGATTTTCTTATAAATTGACTGCAAACTTTGTTTACTTGATCTTGATGCACTCTCTTTCGTGCGCCTCTAACGAGATATTTGACTCTAATTATCGAATTCTCACATTGTTTTAATTTGGCTGTCTACTTCATCTCTTGTTTTTAATTTGTTATAGAAGCACATATTTGACCATATCATAATTAATTTCTTAATAGGAAATGTTCATTTTGAAATAATATCTGAACTTGCCCATCAAGTTGCCTATGTTATTTCCCATTCTGATCACTATTGGAAAAGGATTTGGGAGTACGAGGGAATAAGATCCTATTTCTATCCCTTTATCAACTGTACAGTTGGTACCTTCCTTTTCTCTTATCTCATACTATACACATTCATGATTCAACAGAGGTGTCATGATCTGAAATTTGGTTCCTTGAAACGCAAGGAGCTAAACGTAGGATGAGATGACTTCAAGATGGTCTCATTTGGTATTAGTAAATTTGAGCGACTAATTTCAATAATAATCAACGACGAAATATTGTCTCCAGTATGAAAATATATCACAACATCAAAACTCGAATCCTAGACTTAGGGGAACCATGTGGCTTAAGCCACTTGCTCCCATGGTTGAAGGTGGCATAGAAATACCTGTTAAGGCCTCTTTAATCTCTCCGGTCCCAAAAGTGGAAGATGGTTGGGAGATAAGAACAAGCAAGAAACCCCAATCTCCAGTTCATCTCCTTGAGTCCCAAGTCACATCCAAATTCAATAAAAATAACAATATAAAACAAATGAGTATCCACTTGTTAGCCTCAGATGGGCACTACCTACCAACATTTCTGGAGTCACCTACATCTATCTTTCTATTCTCTGCAATTTGCATGCCATCTGCTACTGCTTATTCTTCCATTTTTTATATTTGCTTCAGGAAAAATAGAACTGTTTTTTTTTTTTTTTTTTTTTTTTTGGGGTAATTAAGGGTGAACCATTGCACTTAGGTAAGAGATCTAATTTGGTCCTTGAATTTTGGTATTTTGATCTAATTTAGTTCTTGAACTTTTGTTAACCAAAATTAGTACATGAACTTTTATGTTTTGACTCAATTTGATCCCTAAACTTTCAATTGATCAGAAATGGTCTCTGAACTTTCACATATTGACGCAATTTGGTCATTGCCCATAAAGCTTATATAAAAAAATATTCAATGACTAAATTATGTCAATATTTAAAAGTTTATGGATAATTTTGGGTCAATTAAAGTTCATGGACTAAATTGGGTCAAAACGTAAATGTTCATAGGCCAAATTTGATTAAAAAAAGTTTAAGGACCAAATTGGATCAAAACATCAAAGTTCAAGAATTAAGTCTTTTACCTTGTACTTAACATCTTTTTCAGTTTGTAACCTTTAAGATTTTTTTTTTTTTGACTATCATATAGTTCGGAGAGATCATTATGTCACTAACTTATTTGATTGTACTTTGTTCATCTCTAGCTCTATGGTTTTTTTTAAATTCCATTGAAATGCTTGAGTCTGTGATTGTTGGTTTCATTGATCTGTTTGTGGGAAGACCCAATTTGGTTTTGGTACTTGTTGATGTTGTTGGTATTTTATTTAATGTTTATTAATTTTTCGGCGAGCTCATGAAGTTTCCAGCGAGTTTACGAAGTTTCTGGTGAATTCATGAAGCTTTCAGCGAGTTCCGGCGAAATTAGGTTGAAGAAGAAGGGTAAAGTGAATGATATTTTGAAAATATAACAAAAAAATTGATCATGTGTTGAGCACATAACTAAATAATGTCATTTTCCGTCAAATGTAATTGATATAATGAACTTTCCAAACCATAGGGTAGTCCGAAGTTAAAAAAAATAAACTTGACAGAGTGCCAACTGAAAAAGATGTTAAGTACAAGGGTCTTGTTTCTTTTCTATCATACTTTGATTCCTAAATATTGGGCTCTTAATTGTGCCAATAAGGAAATTACATTATTGGGATCACTTGTTGGGCTGCTTTAAGCTTTGGGCTTACTGGAAATTACAATCCATATTTGGTTGGTTTTTAAAACATACACTAACAAAATGTTGATCTCCTTCCTTTTCCTTTTTTTATTTTTCATTACAAAGTGAGCTAAATTTATGCAAGTGTTTGGCCTAAAATAGATTAGGCATGTTAAAAAAAAACATATTGCACAGAAACAAATTTTCTAGCTTATCTATTCATTGAGTAAAATTACATGTACAAGTACAACCACCAAATTCTATAATTATAATAAGTATATATTACCTTATAATATTTAGCTGGACACATTGATGATGAAGTTTTCAACCCTTCCAAGCAAAATATGATGTTACATATGTCACATTATTACAAAATTATATCCATACACTAATTAAGCTATTAGCACACTGCACATATAAACTATTTACACAAATTTATTAAGTAACATATACATCCCATAAATTAATCTTCATTTCTAAAGTTTTATCATTTTTGTCTTAAGAATTGTCAACACCCCATTGAAAATCTTGAGGTGAAAATGAAATTAATGTTTGATTTTGAAATGGTGTTTAGGTAGAGATGATGATGTTACTTCACAAGACTTCCCACCACTCACTCTTTTAACATTTGTTCAACCCCAAATTTGCCACCTACACCAATCTTTTTTTATAACATTTTCACCTTTTTTAACCACTTCTTTTTTGTTTTTGCCCCTTCTCCTAACTAATGGTAATGGGTAGATATAGATACACAAAAGTTCCTATCCACAAGGTTTTACATCAAATTGATGTTGTTTAGGCCAAAGTGATCCAAGTCAATTTACTCCATAATATACACAATAATGGACCATTTGGCATTAAGATTCAAGTAGTCCTTCATTGCTCCTTTGTAGTTTGCATAAGTGGAAGTTGTTGTTTTTATCGATGTCTGAATTTTACGATCAAACAAGTAATTATCGAGATATATTATTTTTATAATATTATTTTAGTTTAATTGGAGCAGATGATTATTCCAAATTTATAATATATAAGACCAAAGAATTCCAAAAAAAAAAAAGAGTTTTAACAAAAACTAGAAACAGTTGAAAAGAAAATAGAATTTGCAAAGAAAAGAAAATAGAATTTGCAAAGCAAAATTGAAACATAAAATATTCCAAATAAAAAGAACAATATTTAAGAGCATGTTTAGAAGCATAAATAAATAAAAACGCTCACTAACAGAAATTTAGTGGTATAATCTTATTACTGTTTTCAACAACATAATAAAACTCATGCTCAACAGCTCAAGTATATAAATATTGTTTATTCTAAACTTGGAGCATCTTAATTTTTATTGGCAAAGAAAATCATAAAATAAACCAATCACTGTTAGTTTTTTTTTCTTTTCTATTATGCATGTCCTACCCTCCAATCCCCCTCAGTTCTAGTAAAATTTGTATCACTTTTTGTCTATTTCATATTAATATAAATAGTGGGGGGTTGTTGGCAATAAGGCTCTGTAAAAGTTCAAAATATCTTCTTTCAATATATTTTGGTAAGCAAAACATTTGAACTTGTGTAGAAGAAGACCAACTCACTTTAAATAAACTTACAATAATATATACAAACTACATAATTATATTCAAATTAAACAGCTA
>JAYMTE010001816.1:0-12396 GCA_036897545.1 Pelargonium fulgidum
TAGAATTTATTATCACACCAGCCAGCCAGGCATCTAGCTGGATGCCACGGCGAGCCAGGCTCATCTACACACCTCTCTTTTACATCCAGCATCACCGATCAATCAAATCCTGACAAGTACTTATGATTACACGTGTCGGTCACTCATCATATTCTCTCCTCGTCACGGCTGTAGGTAACAATTCCTCAGTCCCAGTTATGCTTGGGCACCACGATTCTGCCGCTCTATAACTGACCTCCATTTCTCTCAGATTCTGAAACTGCAACGCTGCGATGACTACGGTTCAGATTCTGGGCCCTCCGGCCGCCGCTAAAACATTGTTTTCTCCGCCCGGAAACCAACCTCCCACCGTCGACTCCGTCACCTCTCAAACCACCAACCTCAATCTCTCCGATAAACCCCCAAATGATACTCCCCAAAATCATCCTTCCGACCAACCGACCGCCATGGTTACGGATTCGGCTAATCCGACCCTCTCCAGGAGGCCTCCGATGGGCCTGACGGAGAATCTCTCTCCGACTTCTCTTCCCACCGGGACCCCCTGCCTCGATTTCTTCTTCCACATCGTGCCGGACACTCCGTCCGATCAGCTGATCCAGCGCCTCCAATTGGCCTGGGCCTTCGATCCCTTGACTGCTCTGAAACTCATTTGCAATCTCAGGGGAGTGAGGGGTACCGGGAAATCTGACAAGGAAGGGTTCTACACGGCGGCGCTGTGGCTTCACAAGAGCCACCCCAAAACCCTTGCGATGAACGCTAGGGTGCTTGGAGATTTCGGATACCTCAAGGATCTGCCCGAGATTCTGTTCCGGATCATGGAAGGGAGCGAGTGCCGAAAGATCATGCTCGAGGAGTGGAAGAATCGGAAGGGGAAGAAGAAGAAGAAGGCCTCCAAGTTCAAGCGAAATGGCCAGGAATCGAAGGTATCGGTGAAGGAGGAGGACGGTTTGTTGGAGAATGTGGAGGACATGGTGGTGGATAAGGAGACGGCTAGGGTTTTGCGGAAGGAGAGAGCGATTGCTAGGGCTAGAAAGGCCTTGGAGAAGTACATGACCGATGCAGAGTATCGGTTCCTCTACAATTGCGTCTCGGATGTGTTTGCTGAGCTCTTGAAATCCGATATGCAGAAACTGAGCTCCGGGGAGGTCCAGAAGATAAGCCTCGCTGCAAAATGGTGCCCTTCCATTGATTCTTCCTACGACAAGGTGACACTGCTTTGCGAAGGGATTGCTCGTAGGCTGTTTCCGAAGGATTCTTATTCAGAGTATGACGGGATTGAGGAGCCACATTATGTTTATAGGGTCAGAGATAGGCTGAGGAAGCAAGTTCTGGTGCCATTGCGCAGCGCTCTCCAATTGCCAGAGGTGTACATGAGCTCAAACAAGTGGCATGACCTTCCCTATACCAGGGTTGCATCCGTGGCAATGAAATCATACAAGGACTTGTTCACGAAGCATGATAAGGAGAGGTTTGATGAGTATTTGGAGAATGTGAAGAGTGGGAAGACTAAGATTGCTGCGGGAGCATTGCTTCCCCATGAGATTGTAGCAGGTTTGAAAGACAACGACGAGGGGAAAGTGGCGGAGCTACAATGGGCGAGAATGGTGGATGATCTAGCCAAGAAAGGGAAGCTCTCGAATTGTATTGCTGTCTGTGATGTATCTGGAAGTATGTCGGGAACACCAATGGAGGTGTCTGTTGCGCTCGGGTTATTGGTATCGGAGCTGAGTGAGGAGCCGTGGAAGGGAAAGGTGATAACTTTCAGTGAACATCCTCAGCTTCACTTAATTGAAGGGGATAGTCTTCTGTCAAAGTCGAACTTCGTGAGATACATGGACTGGGGCTATAATACCGACTTCCAAAAAGTTTTTGATCGGATATTGGATGTAGCTGTGGAGGGGAAGCTGAGTGAAGATCAAATGATAAAGAGGTTCTTTGTTTTCAGTGATATGGAATTTGATGAGGCAAACTACAGGGGTCATTTTTATTATAGTCCTGATGATGAGAAGTCCACTATGGAGAACTTATGGGAAACAGATTATGAAGTGATACAGAGCAAGTATAGGGAGAAAGGGTACACCAAAGTGCCGGAAATCGTGTTTTGGAACCTGAGGAATTCGTCGTCTACTCCGGTGATTGGGAAGCAGAGTGGAGTAGCATTGGTAAGTGGCTTCTCCAAGAATCTTTTGACTATGTTCCTGGAAGGAGGTGGAATTGTGAATCCTGAGGATGTCATGGCATTAGCTATAGGTGGTGGGGAGTATAAGAAACTTGTTGTCTATGACTGATGATATTATCTCAAATGTCCTATTTCTCTTCTGAAAATGAAAGTTAAAGTTTTGCATATTTTACTTTCAGATTGTATTTGTGATAGCTGTTGATGTGCAAATTTTAGCATAACTTAACTTTTGGATTGTATGTTCTTCTGATATCAGTTTTGGTTATTTGGCTCAATAGAACCAAACACATCTTCAAGGTTAGTAACAAGTTTGCATGGTGTATGCAGTGTAATTTACTTTGTCTGGTAAAGATGATTTGGTTAGTCTCTGAATTTTGGTGCTTATGATGAAAAATAATTCTCAGAAAAAGCAAAAGATGCTTGATTCACCACAAATTAATCTCCTAATTATCCTTGTATTGCTGGAATATTTTAAAAAAGTATCTCAGGCTGTTTTGGATGAACAATTCTATGGAAATAAAACTGTGCATAGACAGCACTTACAAACAAGGCAGGCAGGCGGGGAGTATAAAAGGACAAGTGAACCAAAATTGTTTATCAACAATTTCAATTACAATAATCAAAACTGCAACCTTGATAAGCTTAAAGACGGCCACCAAAAAAATTACAAATTCGTTCAATCAGTTTGAAAAAATCTTATCTATAATCACGTACAATGCATTTGATTTGTTATTTTATTATAATATCTGAATTACTTCAAATGTTCACCAGAATAGGAAGGTTAATATAGAAATTATACTAAAGCAACAAGTGCATTATAGTGTTATGTAATGAGAGAATATTAATTTATGTCATTCTTTGTGCAAATGTACTTGTGCACTTGGGATTTTCCTTAATATATATGTATATGCTCCAAATCATCTTTTGTTCTCAAACAATCCCAAGAGATTATAAATTGCATATTAAAAAACAATCAATGTAATTGATATCATGAGTGTACCAGAAATCAGAGAAATGGGATATAACTAGTTAAGATTGCTCAACATTCAATTACAAAACTAAAACTAACCTAATGCAGAAACAAAACTTGAAGAATCTAAAACCAAACTAAAAAAACTTCAGCAAATGGAAACTAAGTTGTAGGGAGAGATTGAAGCAGAGCAAAATGGAAATCAATCATACACAACCAGTTGGTTGTAGAGTTCACCAGAAATAGCTTTCTCCATCACAAGCACAGGGTTCATATCCCCGCCGTTTTCCAGAAACAATTTAATCAAATTCTTTGAAAACCCACTAACCAGCGCCACGCCAGGCTGATTGGAAGGTACTGGTGTAGCAGCCGAGTTTCTGAGATTCCAGAACACTATTTGTGGCACTTTGTATCCTTTCTCGGCAAACTTTCCCTCTATCACTTCATAGTCTGTTTCCCAACCTCTTGGTCTCTTCGACACTTTCGTGTAATACCCACTCTGACCCGTTGCAGCATCAAACTCCATATCGCTGAATACGAAAATCCTCTTAATCATCTCTTCTTCGCTCAGCTTCCCGTCAACTGCTACTCTTAAGATTTGATCAAACACTTTCTGAAAATCTGTGTTCATATCCCATTGCATTCTTTTCACGAATTTAGCCTTGGACCGCAGACTATCACCTTTAATAATGTGAAGTTGAGGATCTCTACTAAAAGTTATCACCTTACCCTTCCATGGATCTTCGCTGAGTTCGGAAAGTAACATGCCTAATGCAATGCAAACCTCCATCGGCTCCCCTGACATGGATCCCGACACATCACACACAGCTATGCAATTGTTCAACTTCCCTAATTTGGCAACATCCTCAACCATTCTTTTCCATTGAAGCTCTGCTACTTCATCCCCATCGTTGTTTTTCATTACCGAGGCTACAATCTCGTGAGGAAGCAAGGCGCCAGCGGCAATTGTGGACTTACCACTCTTCACATCTTCGAGGTAGGTATTGAATCGCTCGCTGTCATGTTTCAAGAAGTGATCTTTATAGTTCTTCATTGCCACAGAAGCAACCCGGTTGTAAGGAAGCAAATTCCATTGTTTTGCACTCATGTGAACCTCGGGCAATTCGAGAACTTTATGTAAAGGGACAAGAACTTCCTTCCTCAGCCTGTCCCGGACCCTGTAGGCATAATGTCTCTCCTCAATCCCTTCATACTCCGGATAGGATTCGCGAGGAAAAACCCTCCTGGCGATGCTCTCGCAGATCAAAGTGGCCTTATCATAAGCAGAATCAATGGAAGGACACCACTTTGATGCAAGACTGATTTTTGTCAGCTCCCCGGCATTCAAATACTGCATATCTGCCCTCAAAACCTCGGCAAACACATTGGCGATACAATTGTACAAGAACCTGTAGGCCGGATCGTTGCTATACCTGTCATGGGCTTTTTTGGCCATGGCAAGCTCCCTCTCCTTCCTCTGCTCTCTTGCTAGCTGCTTTACAACCTCGACTTGTGCTGCATTGCGAGCGATTCTGATCTCATCGGGCACCAATTTCCTCTCGGATTTGAGTTTCTTCTTGGCTCGGGCTAGAGCTTTCTTCTTGATCTTCTTCTTGGGAGGAATTTGATCTTGATTTTGTTCTTTTCGCCTTCCGGCATCTTTCTTCTTCCGCTTCCACTCTTGTTTTCTCGCGGTCCGGACCTCCTCTCCCTCGAGAAGCCGGTACAGAATCTCCGGGAGGTCCTTGAAGCACCCGAATTCAACCAAGACCTTGACATTGCAAGCTAGGGTTTGAGGGTGGAACCGGTGGAGCCACAGCGCAGCAGTGAAGAAGCGCTTCTTGTCGGATTTGCCGGTGCCACGAACCGCCCTGAGATTGCAGATGAGCTTGAGAGTGGTGAGCGGGTCGTGGTTCCAAGCCAATTGTAGGCGTTCGATGACGGAATCGGAGGGCGTGGAGGGCACGACGTGGAAGAAGAAGTCGAGGCATGGGTTGCCGGTGGCGACGTAGGTGAGAGAGTTGTTTTCGGTGAATCCGAACCGCGGGTCGGGGTCGGAGGAGGTGGTCACGGCTAGTTCGGGAGGGCCGAGGAGGAGACAATTAGAAGGAACTGTCATGTTGAAGGTAGAAGATGACATTGTCATTGATTATGATCTACAAAAAGATGGGAGGGAGGTAGATGTTATGAACCCTAATTCTGATGCGGGTATTTATATTGGACTGGAGTGGTTGCTTGGTGACCAAGAAAGGGTTTCATGTTCCAAAAATATAACGTTTTTAGTTTACAAAATTTCTTTTTATTTAATATTTACGATTAACCCAACACAATGGCTAGTAGTTGAATAAACAGAACTTCACATTTATTTAAGACTACAAATATGTAATGGATAAAAGTAGAGCGGACAAGTTTATGGTCGAGTGGGGTCGGGTTATTGAACTCTAACCCAACTCGATAGGATTTTTGGGTTCATCCAAGTTGAAACTTAGCATGATGCATCTGATCCGATCAATTTCAGGTTGGGTTAGGATCGGATAAAAATAAAATTGAGTGTCATGTATTTATCGGGCACGGATCCAAACTGTCAGCTCTAGATGAAGACATGTCACATATAACCAACTTCAAACTTGATTAGCAACGAAAAATTGCTATACAATCAAATATGATATAATTGTCCTATGAAATTGCTATACTTATATTTCAAACTTATATTTGGAATGTGAGTGGATATTCACGATTAGTTGGATTCAGACAGGAGCTTGAATCGACACAAAGCTAGAATTGTTGCTCAAGGGTTTGCTCAAATATATGGCATCGAGTGCAGTGAGACTTTTGCACCTGTTATGAAGCTCAATTTATGTCCTTTATACCTTCAGTTCAACATTATACCACACGAAAAAGCTCAATTTGAAGCTAGTACCAATGTAATTGGAATTCCATGAAATCAAGAATTGAAAATGAAACAAAACCAGAACATGCCATCGATCATCTGCAAATTTGAGCAACTAAATTACAAATTCACAGCTTGAAATGTTGAAGAGCAGAATTGCCATCAAGCCCTTTGGAGTAAATGTAAGCCACAAATTCTTTTCCAGTGGTCTCCCTATAGATTGGAGGGTTCTCTTCTGACACCAACTCCTTGATTGGCCCATACACTCTTGATCCATCTCCATCTCCATCACTCCCTTCCTTGAAATGTGTCCTAAAGAAACAGGGCACTGAGATTCTTGGTCCTACACTCTTTGCCACTACTCTGTGGAACACACTCTGGAACTTGTCATTGCTTATCAGCTGCAAAACCACAAACACACAAACATCATGAAAACCAACAAAACATCCTTAACTATACTAGTAAGTAGTAAGTACTAGGTCTCAACTCAAGAAGTCTCCTCGAGATATGTTGGGTCAAGTGGTTAAAACACTTCTAATTCCCTTTAAGGTCTCAAGTTTGAGCCTCTTTGGGATTTGTGGGGTGGGGTTTAGGGTGACGCTCCCTTTGGGAGTAAGAAACATTGTTAGTTCGAATATGATGTCTCGTTATTGATAATAAGAAAACAAAAAAACTCAAGCAGTCTTGCCTGTGACATGTCTCCCAGGTTTACGACTAGAGATCCTGGGGTTGGGATGACATCAACCCATTGATTCTGATGCAGCACCTGGAGGCCACCAGTTTGGTCTTGTAGAACCACTGTGAGGAAGGCACTGTCAGTGTGCTTGCTGAGTCCCATGGTCAAGTCTGGTTCAGGGCACGCCGGGTAGTAATGGCCCGCGAGAAAGAGTCCTTGCGCACAACCCATGTCCTTCAGGTGGTTCGGGTTGAGCCCAAGTGCTTCAGACATCAACTCAAATATAGTAAGCCCCAAGCTCATCACTTTCTTGGAGTAATTGATCATAGCTTCTCTGCAATAAGTTGGTCAATTACGGGTTCATGTAAATTAAGGTAATGTTTTAATCGATCAAGATGTATGTGTATCACGTACCTGCATACTGGTGGCAAAGCTTGAGGATCAGGTGGATGGGGAGCCATGCTGCAATACAAAGAATCTCTCCAATTAGCTGCTGCTGCTTTGTAAAAATCAAAGTTGGTATTGTATATGAACTGCCTGGTTTCATCCCGAGTATAGTACTCTTTCTTCAAATCGCTGTCTTGCTCGTGAAACTTACGGACGCCATCAATCATTGCCTCCAAATCTTCAACTGGAATCCCATGATTGACCACTTGAAAGAAACCCCAATCCTTGCAAGCATATCTGACTTTCTCAATGGTCTCCTTGCGCGAGCCGGTGTCCCCAATGCCTTGAAAGTCTATGACAGGAATGGAAAATTGGGCAGTCCCAATATCATCAGACTTGTTGTCATGGTCATGGATGAAGATTTGTGGAACCTTGGACACACCAGCATCCACAAGGCCCTTAACACCTTGTTTCGAATCATCGAAAGCCTTCAGTTTACTTGTGCGTTCGCATTTGGATTTGATTTCAGATTGAATCTTGCCTGTGCTGGTGATCACCATTTTCTTTGTTATCTCAAAGTATGGTGGTTGCTGTAGCAATCTTTAAAAAGCTGAAAATGATTCCCACTCAAAAGAGAGCAAGAACAAACTTTTAAAAAGACCAGTATATTATAGGGATAAAACCAAAAACTTTTGTTGTTTTGTGTGTCTTTATTATGTGCACCAACCAACAGATCTTCAAAACCTATTCCCAAAATATTCTAAGACCAATGAGCCATTGATCAACCAAACTAAAATCCTCATAAAATGTAACATTATGTGAGGTGTAACCAATGAATGAGTGAAAATGACTAAATCAAGGATAAGAAATGCAGTGTATATCCAACTGCGTATTTATTTAAATTTAACTTTATTTCTTTGTTTTCCTTTCAATAGTTCACATCCCACAACTTTAACAACATACAACATTACAAAGTTGAGATGGATCAGAGTTTGAAATGAAGGAGAGCTGAAGTGCCATCAAGCCCCTTAGAATTGAAGTGGTTTACAAATTCTGATACTGTGGTCTCTTTGTACTTTGGAGGATTGTCTTCTGATAACAACTCCTTAATAGGTCCGTACACTTTTCCGGTGGGTCGAGGACCTGTGCTAAAAAAGCATGCCACTGACGCTCTCGGTCCTATGTTGTTTGCCTTCACCCTATGTTCAATGCTCTTGAACTTGTCATTTGTTATTAGCTGCACAAGAAAATGATCCACCAGTCAAATGATTATGTTTTGTTGGAATTTTTTTGATGGAATGTGACAAACCAATAAGCACATACCTGTAGAAGATCTCCAATGTTGATCACCAAGGCTCCGGGTACATGAGGCACATCAATCCACCGGTTTTTCATGAGGACTTGGAGGCCACCAATGTGGTCTTGTAGCAGCACTGTCAGGAAGTCGTTGTCAGCGTGCTTGCTCGTGCCTAATGTTAACTCCGGCTCAGGACACGCCGGATAGTAATGGCACAGGACCGAAAGTCCCTCGTTACACTCCATGTCTGTCAGCTTATTTGAACTCAATCCAAGAGCTTCGGATAGTAATTCGAACAATAAAGTTCCCAATTTCTTTACTTCCTCCGAGTACTCAACCAGTACATCTCTACAAATTATGAGGAAAATCTCCATGAGTTATAGACTAAAATTCATGCATATACAATACAAAGTATGAAGAAAACCTCCATGAGTTATAGACTAAAATTCATGCATATACAATACAAAGTATGCGCTATCTTGTTTTAGCTAAATGTCCAAGCTAGCTTTCACATCGCTGAGATAAGATTGGTTTATGGGTCCAGAGTATATGGCTGTGGTGTGATTGTGTACTAGAGGGTTATCAAGAAAGAAGAATCCAAATTTTCCCAAGATACATGCCACAATATTTCACAAAAAAACACATTTCTGATATGGAGTGTGAGGCTTTAATCTAAGATTCTTGGTAAATTAACATACCTGAATACTTCTGGCAAATCTTCAAGCTTGGGAGGGTTAGGAGCCATGATGCAAAAAAAAGTGTCCCTCCAATTAGCTGATGGAGAGGTATAGAGATCAAAATTGCTGTTGAATGTGGGTTTCCCAGCGCCTTGTCGTGTATACATTTTCTTTTTCACCTCAGAATCTTGCTCATGAAACCGACGCGTCCCATTTAACATCTCCTCCAGAAGGCTTACAGGTATCCTATGATTGACCACTTGGAAAAAGCCCCAACTCTCAGCTGCACCGCGTACTTCTTCCACAATCTCCTTGCGACTTGCACCATTCCTGACACATTCAAGGTCTATTGTAGGAATGGTGAACTGGGTGTCATCTAATGAAAATGTCTCCACCTCCTCCAAGTAATGATATGGTGGGTTATGGAAGATACGAGGAACCTTGGCAACTCCAGCATCAACAAGTCCTTTAACACCAAGTTTGGTGTCATCAAAAGCTTGTAGTTCACTTTTCCGATCATAGCTCGCTTCAGTTGTCGCTGTGTCTTCACTACTGAACACCATATCTGTCTTCCTATATTGCTTCTGAGATCTGTTCAAGGCTTGTCCTAAGATGGAGATAAAACCAAGAAACCACCATAGGCTGGTCTATATAAGGAAAGGCAACTACTTATATTGACAATGTGGGCTGAGGAGAACCATATATACAAGTCTTGATTGGCAACTAGTGGCTTCACTACTGTCCACACAAAAGAATACAGATTCCAATTTGGTTCCACCAGTTTTGGAGCTCAGTGAGGAAGTCATTATCAAGCAATAAAAATCTCACTTGTCTTGCTTGGCTTGAGTGATGTACCAGTAAACCTCTAATCTACAAGTAACTGTAATCATAGCATCAGAGCAATAAAAACTCTTCAAATTAAACCATGTTCCATTACTGCAGTTTGTAATCATATTATATGAAGCTGTGACTACTAATTAGATACTCAAGCCTCACTTCATTTAGAAACTGGTAATTCAAAACTCAACATTATTCAAAGATCATACTTCAAACACCATAAAAAGGATGAAAAAGAAATACAACAAACAAGTTTTGTTACTAAATGTTGCTAGACCAATAATCATCTGGTTTAGAAACCATCATCAGTTCCAAGTACTAGCCATTTATTCCATGCTCTCCATAGCAAATTAATTCAAACCCTGAAATGAAGTAGGGCAGAAGTACCAGTACCAAGACCTTTCTCATTGTAGTAATTAACATACTCTCTCACAGTGGTTTCTCTGTACTTTGGAGGATTGTTTTCTGATAACAACTCCTTTATGGGTCCATAGAGTTTCATAGGTTGATTATAACCTGTGCCGAAAAAACTTGCCACCGAAAACCTTGGGCCTATTCGGTTCGCCAGCACCCTATGCTCACTGCTTTTGAACTTGTCATTTGATATTAGCTAAATATCACCCAACAAACAACAAACAAATGTAAAACAGGCCAAGAGGAATCAAGAATCATAGATTGTCCAACGAAAAGATATATATATATATACCTGTAGAAGATCTCCAATGTTAACTACCAAAGCACCAGGCAAAGGAGGGACATCAATCCACTGGTTCTGATAATACACTTGGAGACCACCAATTTGGTCTTGTAGAAGAACAGTGAGGAAGTCATTGTCAGCATGCTTGCTTGCACCCAATGTTAGCTCTGGCTCCGGACACGCCGGATAGCAATGGCATAGGACCGCAAGCCCCTCATCACATCCCGCGTCTTTCAAGTGGCTCGGGTTCAATCCAAGAGCCTCAGACAACAACTCAAACAATAAAGATCCTAGTTTCATTACTTGATTTGAGTACTCAAACATCACATCTCTACAAACAATAAAAAGTAAACCAAGAATAGAATCAATTAGTCATATTCATGTGTCTGCTCAAGTTAAATCAAGATTCACAAGTTTGTATTGTACCTGAATACTTGTGGCAAGTCTTGTAGGTTGGGAGGATTAGGAGCCATCAAGCAGTAAAAACTGTCTCTCCAGTTAGCTGCTGGAGCAGTAAAAAGATCAAAGTTTGTATTGTACACCAAAGGCCTTGTTCGATCTCGCGAGTAAAGCTGTTTCTTGACCTCAGTGTCTTGCTCATAAAAGCTTTGTACTCCATTCAACATCTCCTCAAGAACACTTGCAGGTATGCCATGGTTGACCACTTGGAAAAATCCCCAAGATTCTGATGCTCTGCGGATTTGATCAACAATCAGATGATGTCCAGTTGGGTCTTTGGCAATAGCAGCAGCTGCAAGATCTATGGTGGGAAAATTGAAGTGATCAGTTGGTGACTGATCCCCCGAGAAAAGATCAGGTGGTTGATGGAACATACGAGGAACCTTAGTAACTCCAGCATCAACCAGTCCTTTGACACCCATTTTGGAGTCATCAAAAGCTTTCACTTCAACTTTACGATCATAGGCTGATTCAGTTGCTGCTGCTTCTTGATCATCAACACTGCTGCTAACCACCATTTTGGTTGACTATTTAGGATGGACTGAAAGAGTGAAGATGGAGTAAGCTAATATACAACTACCCAAAAGAAAAAAACTGTTGTGTGGAAGGTGAAGTTATGTCAAATTTCAACACCTGCAAGATGCCATTAAAAAGGGGCAGTGAAAAAGAAAATAAAACACTAAAGAATTTGGGGCATTCCGAGAATTGAACTCGGGACCTCTCGCACCCTAAGCGAGAATCATACCACTAGACCAAATGCCCTACTGTTAACATGGATATGATTTGAAATACAAATATGACATTTGAGAAATCGTAAAATTTCAAATGACAAGATAAGAATTGTCATATGAAATCTCATATTATATGCACGCTATGAATATTATTGAATTTAGCTCAAATTCAAAACTAAATTCTTAAAGTTCCCAAACACACCATTAAGTGATTACAATATCAACAATTTCCACACAAAAAATACCAAAAGGAATAGTATTAACAGAAGTAAACATCATATTAAAATTGATTTGATTGTTCATCACTACAACTATTTTTTCCTAAAAATCATAAACCTAGAAATTTATAACTATTGGTGGTTATGAAAGCATATTTCGGATTCATTATTTGCGCAATTTGACAACACAATCTAAATTGTTTCGTCTCATTGACCAGGATCAACAAAATCGACTCGAGTATCCGTAGAGTTCTTGTAGATGATTTTTACATTAAAAATATTTTTATGGACTTTCACTTGAGAGCTTAGACTTGAATACGTTTAGACATTCATGACACAACTCGAAGTTGAGGCTTGTGAGGGAGCAACTCATAACTC
>JAYMTE010001817.1:0-12395 GCA_036897545.1 Pelargonium fulgidum
GATGAGGGAAGATATTCTATCTGAAGATGTTGCACGCTTTTATATAGCAGAGAGCATTCTAGCCATTCATTCAATTCACCAACATAACTATGTTCACAGGTTTTCAATCTTGAATCTTCCACTCTTATGTTATAGATATATTTTTTTATAATCACCATGTTTGTGTGAGTGTATTCACTTGAATTTGTTTGTATCCTTCATTTCGTAATATCTTGGAAATTATTGCAGCTCTTAGGATTGGAGGGTAGTGGACCTCCTCTAAGTAAGTGTGGGTGAAAGTAGCGATTTTAGATTGTTAGTTTTTGTCAATATATACATATTTGTATATCAACAAAACAGAAATAAACAGTACATAAATGTAACGCCTTCGGGGTAGGTTGATTGGTGTGGGTTCAATATGTCAGCTAGGAAGGAGGCCCATGTTTAGTACCCCACTTGAACCCTGCAGTTGACCAGATACACAGGTTAAGGCTAGCGCTAGTGTCTCGACCCACCAAAAAGTGAGTTGTGGCTCCATGTCATCCCATCAAATGCATATGCATAGATCACGTACCTGTGTGAGCTTTCAAGTAAAACATTAAAGCATATTGATACTCTGAGGGTGTTATATTGTTTTCAGGGACATAAAACCAGATAATCTTATTCTGGATAAAAATGGCCATCTGAAGCTTTCAGATTTTGGCTTGTGTAAGCCCTTGAATGATAAATATTCGACGGTGCTATTGGAAGATGAAGATCTTGCCTCCCAAGAACCGTTAAGTGAAAATGGGGGGAATTCTAGTGTTGATAGGCCTCCTTGGATGATGCCAAAGGAACAATTACAACAATGGAAACGTAATCGTCGTGCGTTGGTATTATTTTTTAATCCTCTTTTCATAATCCACTTCTATTTCTTAGGTTCATGACTAACTTTATGCAGGTTTCGTTCACAGTCCATGTCTCCAGTTGCCTTACTTCACTGGTTGTTTTAATCTGTTGCAACTCATTGCTTATGTAATCCTTTGCAGGCCTATTCAACTGTTGGGACTCTGGATTATATGGCTCCTGAAGTGTTGCTAAAAAAGGGGTATGGCATTGAGTGTGATTGGTGGTCTCTGGGGGCAATCTTGTACGAGATGCTTGTAGGATATCCTCCCTTCTGCTCTGACGATCCAAGGATGACATGCCGCAAGGTGATTCCAATAGTTTATTTTTTTTCATTTTATAAATTATCTTTATGTTTGATTAATATAATAGTATTGTATTGAACCAGATAATCAACTGGAAAGCTTGCCTGAAATTTCCTGATGAACCAAAAATATCAAATGAGGCTAGGGATCTGATCTGTCACTTGCTTTGTGATGTTGACACAAGATTGGGAACCAGAGGAGTGGAAGAAATAAAGGTAACCATATTTCTAGAAATAGAACTAGCCTTCGTTTTTTAATACTTTCTTTCAAGTATTAGGTGAATCTTCACAAATAACTTAATCGTATTTATTTTGTTCCTGTGGCTTAGAATATATTTTGGAGCTACACTGTATTCTAAATTTGAATGTGGATCTGTAATGGTCTTCCTATATAAAGAACAAAATATGTCCATCATGAAACTTTTATATAATTGAAGTTTGAATATGTTCCTTGCTCCAAATATGTGTTGGTCATTCTGATTTTCCATTAGGGCACTCGTACTTTAGGTTTCAGCATGCTAGTTCTAAATTTTAACTTGAGCTTTTAAAATTTTCAGGCACATCCTTGGTTCAGATCCACTCAATGGGATTTGTTGTATGAAATGGAAGCTGCATATAAACCTACTGTTACTGGAGAGTTGGACACTCAGAACTTTGAGAATTTTCCTGAAGTACATCAGCAATCAGTTCATTATAGTTTACATTCACATACTCCTTTTTTTGGCAATGAACGCTAGCATCACTAGTTTTCTCCTTTGAAATCTATACAATTTAGTACTCACTCCGTCCCAAAACGAGTGTCTTGTTTCTCTTGAAGTTTTGTCCCAAAATGAGTGTCCTCTTTCCTTGTTTCAGTAAATTAGTTGTGCATGAATTATTAATAGTATCCTTGCAACAATTTAGTTAGTATCCCTTAACACATGATCATAAGGATACAAGAGTGAATATATCACACCAACTAATTTTTCCTTAAATTTTTCTAGAAGTTGTAAACAAGGACACTCATTTTGGGAAAGAGGTAGTATTTAATGCCTCTATGTTTTTCGTATTTCCTAACCTATGATCTCTCGAAATATGTATCTCATGTGAAACCTCTATGTGGAGGTCCTTGTTCTTATGTTCTATTGAGAACTGTTTTTTGTACTAGTCTATTACTCTTCATGCATAAAACTGATTTTTGTTATGGCTATGCAAATACAGGTAGAAGGTACACCAACAATGCCAACAGTTGGACCTTGGCGGAAGGTAATGATTTGAATATAAACAATTTAACTTGGCCCTGTCAAGTAAATGATTGAACTGTTAGGTAGTAATGGTTCTCATACTTAGATATCAGTGCACAATTTAATTCCAAAGCAAAGTTTTTAAATATATTTGTTAATTATTCTTGCATTTTCTTATTTAGTGAGAGTCTAGTTTCTATATTTTGTACTGTTCTATATATTTGTTATAATTTGTTAATAAATTCTGCTTTTTTTTTTTTTTCATGTTGCAGATGTTGACGTCAAAAGACACTAATTTCATAGGGTATACCTTTAAGAAATCAGACATCCTAAAATCAATTGAAAGTTCAGGTTTGGCGTCTTTCTGATTCTTGAGTGACAGTTTCATTTTTATTCCCCATTCCCTTCTGATAAGTGATAATAAGTTTCAAATACATTCCTGTATGCTGGTTCCCTTGCTTGGCCCTTCTCCTTGGGGTGTCCTCTGTGCAACTTGATCTAATTTGCCATGTTTATTATGTGTTTATATTACATGGGCTATGGCTTTTGCTGACTGTTTTACTAGCCTTCAAGGACAGTACTTTTATTGAACATCACATTGCTTATTTATGATGGATCTAGGCTCATGAATCTACATTTGGATTGTAGGTACATATATGGGATCAAATGGATCGTCAGAGCCCCCATCACTGGTTTCTTTATTAGGTATGGCTATTATTTAGTACTTATTTTTGGATGTTAACATCTGATGTTGGATCCTTTTAGAAATGGTCTGGAAGAGCTTCAAAAACTATTTATTGTGGAGTACCATATTGTAGTTGTTGATTTCAAATGATATTGTTTAAAACCATGGTTGAAGAATGGATTTTGCCTACACTTTAATATGAAAGCAGGTACTCCACTCAAAATGTCTGGTACTATTTTATGGTCCTTTCAATTATGACACTGGTTTCACTATGCTTCTATCTGTTATTCAGTTCCGTCCTTAGAAGCTAGCTTCCCCTCTTGAAGCATATAACTGGTCAGCACCATAATCTTATTACTAATAAATGATCAATCCAAACATGTGCATTGCCTCTGGAATTGTTATGAAGCCAAATTTTATTGATGCCAAATTTTCAATTGTGTACTTGACTGTCACCAGTATTGATCTGTTATGTGCACATATAAATTGTTTTCATTCATAGATATATCGTGTTTGGTTATAAACAAAAGTTATACTTGTAGGCTAAATTTGAACAGTCAGTAACTGTGTTTTTCATGAAAACATTTTCTGTTTTTGGTTCTATTGATGCAGGCCAGATGAACTTGCAAGAAGCTGTGATACCTGAGGGTGAGCAGAAGCAAGAGTTGGAGTTGGAGTTGGATTAGGTATTTCTATCCCATTCATACAAATAACCTGCAAAAGCTGTTATGCAAGCCTGACCTTTGATGAGTGTTGTTGTTCGAACACACGATGAATAAGGTCGTCAGTCGTAGTTGAGTTAGATCTTCAGTGTCACTCTTCTTTCCGCCCCTCAAATTTGATGTACAAGTGATAATGTACAGTTGCAAACCAAAAGTATATTGAAATTAAATTCGCCAATTCGGGAACAATTCTATAATGTTAGCTTGTCAGAAATGTATCCAGAAGGTCATTTAGTGCAAAACTCTCTTGGTATATCAGATGTTGACAGAGGTTTTGCACATACAATTATGTTGTTTTGGGTATATATTTTCACTCCCTCTCTCACACATTCTCATATATATGGAAATGCTTAAAAGTATTGAGTAACATGGTTAAATTTTTGTTATGCCCAACTCTGGATAAAATAGAACTACAATTTGTTTCTTAAGATATGGTCCAAAACGAACCACAAGAGCCCACAGAATTATAAGCAACTTGGGTGTTAGTGATAATATAAAGCAGCTGTGACAGTGACCAGCGAAGCAATGCAGATTTGC
The DNA here is from genome assembly GCA_036897545.1 of Pelargonium fulgidum. Taxonomy (NCBI): domain Eukaryota; kingdom Viridiplantae; phylum Streptophyta; class Magnoliopsida; order Geraniales; family Geraniaceae; genus Pelargonium; species Pelargonium fulgidum. The sequence goes on from JAYMTE010001817.1 coordinate 4,336, forward strand.
AGACGCCAATACCAATGGTTTGTGCCAAGCAAGAAAGAGCATTGCAATAGCCAAATCAAATAGTGCCACCTCAGTCAATTGAAAAAGTGAAGGACTTACAAACATGTAGATATTTTCCAGATATTTTTCTTCGGTAATGAAAATATCTAAGAAGTAGCATCGTAAAATCCATCCATCCTCATCTGTCAATTTTGTCCTACAAAATCAATACCATGTCCTTTTTCCCTTTTTCTTGAAGAAATCAATTTACAGACTACAACTACAAGTGACACTATAATAGCCTAATGGGTTAGCCGCAACATTTATGGCATACTTATAAAAGTAGCACGACTAAGTTATCAAAACAGGTTAAGCCAAATGGTTTAAACGTTTTAAATTTCTTTTAATATCTTGAGTTAATTGGTCTAGCTTTCCCTTACTCTATCTAAATTATATTATAAAAATGAGTCTTATTTTTGTTTTAAGAAGTTAGTATCTTTTGAGATAAATAAATAATAATAATAATAAAATATATTTAATGTTACCAAACTTCTTTTGTGAGGGAAGAGTAATATCTAGTGACCAATGAAAGGAAAGGAAAGGTATATCAGAAGATTCTAGAAATTTTTGTCAAGAGTTTGATAGGTATAATAAATTATACTATGTGTTTGATAGATATGTATAGACAAGATGAGTCACCGTTTTACTCCAGTAATTGTAAATGAGGAAAGTAACCAATAGGAAAATAATGACCAAAAATGAGGACGCATGAATTCCATTCCAGCCCAAGAGATGAGTTTGGTGAAGTTAAAACAGAGGAGCAGAGCTTCCTTCCTCGTCAAGATTTTAGTATGAGATGATAGATATTTTTCCAGTTCTACACAAAACCATCATCCTTTGACACGTGTTTTGTAGGCGGTGACACAACTCCTTATTGCTCTTTCACCTCCAATTCGTTTTCATATGTATATATACATATGTGTGTTGATTCTTGAGTTACAGAGGAACTCAATACATACCCAATTGCTCTTATGGAAACCACCAAAACTATGGTATCGTCTCTCTTCTTCTTCTCTCCATTTATCTTCTCATTTGCTGCACAGTTTTTATTTTCTCTATTTCAAGTTTTTGTGGGTTATGATTACACAGAAATTTGTGCTTTTCTTTTCATGGAAATTTTTAAAAAGATTGATCATTATTCACTCAATCGGGTTGAGTCAACCCCAAATAGGGTATATATTTACAACTAAGAAACGGATGGTGTATCATTCATGCATTGAGGTTGTTGTTGAATTTATTCTTGGTTGTATACACTTGTAAATGAGATTTTAACGGTATAATTCATTTCGATTCAGTAATCCATATGAGCGCCAATCTGATATATAATTACTGAAAAGTAGGTTGTAGGTTGATTATAGGTTTTGTTTATTTAGATTCCTCACTCTTTCAATGAGGAGGAAATAAAGGAAAGTTCGGGTTTTGATTATACGTTTGTCCTTCATTTTGATTATGTATGCAATTCTTTGATTTGAGATTATAATTTATGCCAGAAAAGCTTGAGTTTTTTTTCTTCACATAAGAACTGTTTTTGCTTGTCTAAAATGGAACAACATTTCAGGACGGGTCAGAGATGAAATTTATGTCCACAGAATGGACAAATGAGAAGCATAGTCTGTACCTCAAAGATATTGAATCGACATTTGTAAACCAGTTAAATGCTTCAACCGATTTCTTCGGTCTGCATTCACTAAAAGAGAAGTTGTTGAATCCAAAATTGCCAAGGCAAACACAATGCAATACCTCCACTACATCTGATCAGGTTATAGTTTGATCTCTATTGTATATATGAATTCCTAAGCTTTCCAGATTGATCAGTTAACTTGTTGTTTGTTTTGTACCTTACAAATGTCAGTTTCTATTCTTTCAGTTCAAGGTTTGCCAAGGCGGCCGCTGGAAGAAGGTTTGCTATGGGAGACCAGACCCTCAGCTCAACAAAGATGATTCGCGTCGTCTCCTGGCAAATCCTTGGAACCAGCGCTTCAGACGCAAGCGTCAAGCTTTAGCAGATCCAGCTTTACAAGAAACTGCCCAATCCATGAATAGGGAGAAGGTGTTTTCCTGTGAATTAGTTACTCCTAAAACTCATTGGAGTGATCAAGATTTGGAGGGCAGCGACAATGGTATTGTTTTTTCAAGCTTCTTGATTTACTGCGGTTTCTCTTGAATATTTCCTGTGTTTTCAAAATGATTCTGCATTAAGTCAATTTTATGGGAAGACCCCGCCAACATTGTTTTAAAATCTGAATCTCCATTGACATTTAACCCACCAAATTTTACATAGTTGTTAACTTGACAACGACAAAGGGTCATCAAATGTACTATAATGCACAAACAAGCTTTTCCATAGTATTAAGCTTCTTATGATAAGGAAATTGTTGATTCATACAGAGGCGTCGGATCAAAACTTTATTGGTGAAGATATCGAAGGAGAGAAGGCAAGCAGTATTTGTAGTCCAAACAGGTTGAAGAGATCAATGAGTAGTGATAATTCAAACGATGAGCAGGTCAGTCAGGCATTGCATATCATATTCACAATAAAGAACCCCATTTTTGTTTCGAAATCTCAGTTCTTGACTCTTAATCGCTCTCTTCCAAATACCTTTTGCAGGCCTGCTCATCCAGCTGAGCTCCACCGTAAAACAATGGACGGCTTGTTTGGCTACTCTGGCCCGGTGTAGATAGCACAATCCAGTAATCACTCTAGACTATATATAGAGACAAGTTAGATCAGGAATTAGTGTCCCCATGAAAAACTGACTGGAAATTTCTTTTATCATTACATTTATCTTGTAAATGTTGCTGCTGCAGCTGCTATTTTCTGGGACGCAATGCAAGCAAAAGTATGCATATTTACAGTAATGAGATGTGTGCATTATATTATATGTAATCTTTTTGCTCTCTATTGTTGTTGCTTTATCATTTTGTTGAGATGGCTGCTGGAAGGAGACATGTTTTGAAGCAAGCAATTAACTTTTCTCTCGCACATGATGTTGTTAGGTCAATTTTGCTCCGAATGTGCTTACTTAAACTTAGATTTTATTCTGATTAGCAAATATGTAACTGTGAGTCTTGATCATTACAGTGATTATGATTCAGTTTTAAGGGAGTAGCTTGCCTGATTACCCATTTTCATTGAAATTGATTGATGTTGTACTCTGTGCCATCTAACTTATTAAATGAAGATTAGTACTAAATTAGTATTCACGCGTAACTATTTATAGAAAGATACTCGACAAAATTGTACGGGAAACATGATAGTTGTCCTAAGACGGAGAGAATCATATTAATGGTAATTGAAATATATAAATTCATTTTTTTCAACTAGTTGTTTGTTAAAATACTTGCAAGTATACTTGAATGGGTGACAATTAGACTCATACATACCTGCTGAAGATATTCTTTTTCTAATCAACAAATAATATTACTCCTATTTATTAGGTTTCAGAGCAAGAAATAAAGTAGATACACCCAAGAGCAAGGGAAAAGAAAAGAAAAAAGCAACAAAGTTCCGAAACAGTGAAAGCCAGGGTGGCTGTCCAGACAGCAAAGTTCCAGAGCCAAACACCAAGCTGGGGGAACTTGTCTGTCAGGATATGGAAGGTTGCTTGAGTGATCTTGTGAAATTTTTTTGTAGCTGCTGAACTAGTTATTTAACTTAAAAGAGGAGAACTACCCTTGATGTGTAGCTTAATTGATAATACACGATAGACTATTTAAAATAAAATGGGAGAATTATCCTTAAACGTGTAACTCAATTGATAAATAAAAAGAATCGATTTGGAGGTAAAGTCTAAACAACACAAAACAGACAGGTGGGTGGTGGCGGTTGTCTTCCGTGAGTTAGTTACTCACGTGAGAGTCACGCGAGGTCGCGGTTGCGAACGTAGAAGCCTACCTAATCGCTTGGCGTTCAGAGTTCGGGATTGGACCAGAAAACCTAACAAGACGCCATTGACACATACTCCTTCATTTTCGTACCACTTTCTGATCAATTCTTTTTCGTGTTCGCCAAGGTAATTTCCTCTTATAAATTTTACTTTATTCGATCTCCAATTCATTGTCATCGAGCTCATCGGCTCCCCTGCCTTTCTGGCTCTCTAAATTTCATTTTGGCGATTTTCTCATCTACTTACCCAGGATTTTGCGTCATATAGTTCGACCAATTCAAGTTGCAAGTGTTTCGTGTCGCCAGTTTGTACCAATCAGCTCATTTGTATATAGAATATATAGAATGCCCCCATTTTTGTCGACCTCGAAGGCCGTTGGGTCTTTTCTATCGCGAAGGAATGGTGTGAGGCAGTTGATGGGGGCTTTCAAGAGCAATAGCAATAGCAATAGCAAGGAGCAGATATGTGATCAGATTAGGGGCTTGAGTAGTAGAACTGGTGGTATTGAGACCCCATATAGCCATAAAGCGTTTGGTGCTTTTGGGGATTGTGACTTTACACAAGCTAGCAGCAGCTACAGCAATAGTAGATTTGTTCAGACCAGGCAGTTTCTTGGTTGTGGAGATGGGGAAGAGGGTGGTGTTTTGTCCAAGGTCTATGAGGAGAGGCGGGGAATGGGGGAATTTCTTTGAGCTTCAATATCTGTTTTTTGCCCCATATTGGTTGGTTTTTGTTCGTTTATTCCATGTGTGTGTATTCTTATGTGTCTGCACATGATTGTGATTCATTTTATGATATCCCGGATGCCTGAGTTTCGTGAACATGTAATTTCTGGATTGGTTTTGCTTTATTGAGCCCCACAATATAGATTGTCACTTAAGGATTTTCTTAGTTCTGAATAGAATGCATGCACACATGTTAATTATGACTATCCATTCGTTTTGAGTTGCACCAAGAAGAATATTATTTTCCATCCATTGTTTTTCTCACTGAAGTTTTATAGTTAGTTTCTTTTATTGGATATCCATCTACTATTGCTAGACATTTCTTTGGAAACTTTGGAAATGGGTGCATACAATAAAGTACAAGAGGAAAATTGGTCGTGCAATTTATTAGTGTATTGTACTATCACATTGTTATTTGTTTCCTTTATGTTTGAATGTTCTGAGATGATATAGTTATTGTTAATCAGGTATTCACCAGAGCAACTTTTTGATGTGGTTGCTGCTGTCGACTTGTATCATGGATTTGTCCCCTGGTGTCAACGATCTGAAATAGTTAAAGAATATCCAGATGGATCATTTGATGCAGAGCTGGAGATTGGTTTTAAATTTCTTGTAGAAAGTTATGTTTCCCATGTACAGCTGGAGAGGCCCAAGCTTATAAAGGTCAGTGGTTTCCGTTGGTTAGTTTCTAGATATTTTACTTTTAAAAGGATTCATTTCATGAAGATCATGCAACGTTTATAAATTTCACAATTGTTTGCATTTTCTTAAGCCTGAAGAAAATAAGAACAATAGCATGTGCATTAGCATGCAACATAAATTTTTGTAGCAAATATGAGAATCAAATTTCAAAGGAACATAAAGTGCATAATAGAAATTACTGTATTGTAGAAACGTTGTTTTTCGTTTTAATCATTGTTGTATCTCTCCAAGATCTTATTTTTCTGAGTACTTAAAGCATCATATTCCAAATAATTCTAAACTTGTAGTTTGAAGTTATACATGACCATGGTATTGAAATGTTGTTGGTCTTGGTGGATCTGTTAACTCTCTTACTCCTGTTGCTTGAACTCCGAGTCCTAGTTTTGATCCAATTTGGATAGCATGATGGATGAGAATGTTGCACTTCTATACTTTATTGAATATGAATCATAATGGAAGTTTCCTAACATTATTTGTTGCACTCACTGCTGGATATGAAAGGAACTGGAGTATTTTTTAAACTTCTTAAAGCATATCTCTGAGACCACAGTGATGATACAGTTTTGAGCCTGCTCATCTGTTGCCTGTAGAAAAGTTGATAGTACCTTTGTCACTTTAGTGCTGTACCTATTATGGTATTTTTTTACTACCTTTGTTTACAATACACAGCTCTCACACTTAAAACTCATTGTAAAGAGAAATTCCGTAAACTAATGGAAGACCACAATCAAGCATAGCGTAGGTTTATTTGATAGAGATTATATTAAAGTTTCTAGTGATCTTTATAATATTTGTATTGAAAGGGGGGAAGGTGGGCGCTATCTGTCATAGAATACGGGACTTTCATGAATCAAAGAGATTGACAGAAAAGCCAAAGCAGTGTGGTGCTAGATTCTAAGTATTGTTGAGTTTATGTGTGAATATATTGGCATGTGATTGAATGGATGTGATGTTCACTTATTTTTTGGTGATTAATATAATTCCTTGTGTTATTGGGTTTATATGCACTATTTTTCCTGCTGCTCCTTTTAATTTTTTTTCGTTTTTTTTTTCTTTAGACAACAGCTTCTCAGAGTTCGCTTTTTGACCATTTGATTAACATTTGGGAATTCCATCCCGGACCGTCTCCAGGAACCTGCAACCTGTATTTTTTGGTTGATTTTAAGTTCCAGTCACCACTTTACCGACAGGTAATGTCACTTGTGTTACCATCTTCTTGTTTTATTAATTACTATGTTAAGCGTAATATGATATATATTTTTTTAATATACATTATGCTGTTACATTCTGGACTGGAGTGTTTTTATTTCCAGAAGATCAAGGATAGGCCCTCTCAAACTTCATTGTATACATTAAGTTTCAAGGAATATATAGCCAATTACCCATGCCCAGACGGTAGCTGCTCCCCTCGACCACAGAGCTCCATAATGAGTTTCAAATTTCGTGTCTTGCAAAATTGAATTTTTATTTTTGAAAATGACTCAATTTTCTGGCCCACTAGCTCTTGCAGTTTTGATATCACAGAGCTAATTTTCTGAATGTAAAGTTAAGATAGCAATTATGCCATGGTTTATAGAATTATTATTTGTTATGATGAATGAACCTTGTTTGGTTGTACCACAGGTGGCATCTATGTTTTTTAAGGAGGTTGTGTCTCAAATGATAGGCTCATTCAGCAACCGTTGCCGATTAATATATGGACCAGGGGTGGCCGTTCATGAAAAGTCTTACGAACAAAGGACTTGAGAGTATATGAACGAACATTGAACTCCCGCAGAGTATAGAGTGCAGGATGGATCCCATTTTCTGTCCTGCCTTCCTGCTTTATGTTGTCTTTTTCATTTTTTGGTGCAATAGCAATACCCATAAAATCCCACAAGCCCCTCTAATTTGTTATTTATCTATGCCAATTATATTATATTGTGATTCCATTTCTGTGTGCCAATATAGCATTACGGTAATAAGTTGGGTCTGGATTGATAGTTTTGCTCTGTATATGCTGCCTACAAAAGTTGATTTGGCCCAACCAAATTATTTAGCTACGGATATCCAATCCAGTAACTGTCTCCGTATATTTAGTTATGGATTAATAAAAGACTCTTTTATCCTTTTTCACTCTTAGGAGACTCATAAAAACGTTAAAAGGCTCTTCTACTCCATATCTTATGCAATGCTTTTTTATTCTTCCAAAGCAAAAATAAAAAAGAAAGAGAACTTAAGATTATCAAATAAAAAAAAGAAAAAAGAAAAGAAAAGAAAAGCGTCCACGTACAGCCAGTAAGATAGGAGGAAAAGATATGGAGGAGCATTTTGGGCCCTACACAAGTCTCTTGAAATGGACCATTGCGTTCCTGACGAACCAGTAATTGAATTAAAAAAAAAATTGCCAGCTGGCCCCGAAAGTGATGGCCCCCTCATCTGTATGAGTATGATAGAGCCCCAATAGCAATAGTGTGACGTGATGTTGTTGGTCGTCATCCACGTCGGATAAGCTACGTTCAGCTGGAGGAATCCAAATCTTACAAGTTAATTTTTGAACTTCACCTCTTCTCGTATTATCATTTGTTGTGGTATAAGCAAATTCTAATGATACAATTTAATAGATGATTATAATACCTTAAAGCTTGTATTTCATATGAGTTATCTTAACCTAAATCATACTAATTAAGAGCATTTTATTCTCAATCTTCATCATTATCATCAGTTT
>JAYMTE010001818.1:0-12391 GCA_036897545.1 Pelargonium fulgidum
CAATGTGTTTAGCTTTTGCCTATGTCATTTGCTTGTGTGACACTATTTCATTTGATGTGTAAGAGTTTTTGGTTTGTGAGTAGTGTTACCAAACAAGCCCTTAGAAGTGTTACCAAACAAGCACTTAATATGCCCAAATAATTAACGTTAATTATTGGTTTATTTAATGCTCAGCTGCTGATTAGATTAGCTGAGCTGAGCAGAGCTGCCTGGAAATTGAAGAAGTTCAAGTTGGGCGGCTGGAAGTTGCAAGTACACGTTTCCCGAGGATGTCTTTATTTGTATAAACGGCGTCGTTTTTGTAATGGTTCCGTTATTGCCTTTGGAAGTACACTCCATCATGGAATTACATGAATGCCACTTGTTTATTTTCTACTTATGGTTATTGGTTAACAGGATAATGACTGCACATGAATGAATCTGATTTTTAGATTTATTGATGGATTTAACCGGAAAAAGAAAATGTCAAGGGACCGACCACTAATAATGATATATCTTTTAAAATGAACCAATTTGGTGCATGTTGTCACTTTACATGTTACAGGTGTGAAACTGTAACAGGTGGAAAGTGAACCTCATTTATGTTTTTGAGCCGCTTCGGTTTTCAGAGAGGAGTTGTGGGCAGCGAGTCTCATCTTGGGTTAACTGTGATGAACGGGTAGAATTCAATTTCAGTCTTACGTGTATGCATAAATCAGTACCCTATTTCTCTGGTCTAGTTGGATCCAATTGTTGGGTTCAGACCCAATCATGCCTGCTCCTAGCATCTTTAAAACCAACTAAATATAATCTGGACTACTCATTAGAATGTAGCAAAATGCTTAGTAGGTTTCATTCAAAGGGCAGTCAATGACCACTAAATTAGTTATTGTTTAGTGAGCAATTAATAAAATAAATAAACTGGCCCCATTGACCATTGTTATCATTGCTCGACAACTATACTTGTTTATCTCAACCAGGCTGACCTGACTGGTGGTCATTTCATAAAACAATAAATTAAATCAAAACCTGCTCTGAAACCATATCGAATTTTTATTAATCCAAAAACCAACAAGAAGTTCAGCTAGTGTTAAAAGAGGGTACACATCAACATTATATACAAGTCTCACCAGTCTGATTTACAAGCTAGCCAGTGAATTCAACGGACAACAATGTTACAGAGATCTTTCAAAATGTAGCCCATATAAAGCACCATGTAGCTGTAGGTGCATATTTTGTGCAAAGAATTGCAAGTATACAACCAACAAGATGCATGCATAGCAAGAAATGGGAACAATTTAACCAAATCAGTACCTGGGCTCTCTGTACATGTTTCTCGCGAAATCGTTTCTGCGAATTTTGAGTTGCTTCTCATGAGTGTCACTTCTTTGCTCACTCTTCACTCCTATACTTCCACTGAACTGGAACCTGTCATCTGGATCTTATTTGACTAATTCTACTGTGCCAAATTGAGTGAAGAACCATATGGAACAAGTCGTATCTGACGGGGTTTTTGTGCCAAATGAAATGTTTTTGAACCATCTTTACTCTCATGTGCATCTCAAGATATTTGTCTTCTGGGATTGAGAGCAGTATGTCCCTCAGATTTGGGATGTCTCTCTCTGAAACAAACACTGAGAATGCCTCCCAGTTTAATACCTCGAAAAACGGAGGCACGTAGTTATCTGATATGAACACTGGAACACACTCGTTAAAAATAGCCTCAACTACTCTAGGGGTGTGAACTTCATATCCCCTCGCACAAATGCAGTACTTGCTGCTCTTCATGTGCTCCCTGTATTTCTTTTTGCCATCTACATCACGAGGCATTGGTCCATGTATTTTCATGTCCGGCTCCTTGTTTTCCCAGTAGTGTAGCAAGATTGGACGGAGATAACCATGCATGCTTCCAGCAAAGAAGGCCAGAATAGGTCTTTCGGATGGAGGTTTTCCTCCAAGATCTCTTGAAGATTCGTTCACACTACGAACATATGTTACCGGTAGAGAAGTATCCTTGCCTACTTTGAAGCCTTTACCAGCATTGGCATTGCAAAGGGCCCTAATGCAATTCCCCATGTTACTCGTGAGTCGCAGAGCCTGAAATTGCAAATGTCACATTAGTCAAACTAAATTATACGGTGAAAATGCTTTTCCCTGTAGAATATTACAAAAAAGAAAATAAATCACAAGCAAGCTTAAGTCTATCAGTATAGAGAAGCTGGGCAAGTTTGGAATATAAATTAAATATAAATTATCCTAAGTAATAAGTGGGCAATAAGGTGCTAATATATGAGGCCGTCAACCACATTAGAATAAAAGGCACTGAAAACATTTAATCTACTTTCTTAAGCCACTTCTCAAGTTTGAACCACCAAGTCTCAAGCTTCAGATAAAAGAGAAATGAACTTGAAATTGCATGATGCAAGGGAAACATACCCAGTCATGACAGGCAACAAAAAAATGGTCAGCTCCTTCACTTCTGTTCCAGAAACGATATTTTCGTGCAATTATCTCCACATAGTTCTTCAGATTATCTTGTAGATCTTTTAAACTATGGATTTTTTGTCCATCAATGGTATTCCTTAGGGCCTGTGAGCTGAACGGTAAGTAAAATAAGTGAGCTTTTCTGGGATCTCTCACAATGAATTTTTTGTTCTCCTCCATCAGTTTCATAAACCAGCCTTCAGAGGCATAAATACCTCTCATCTTAGGCTGGTGAAAGACAGGCTTTTCACCCTCCTTGTAGATATAAACTTTGAGCACACGTTCCATCAATTCATAGCTCCTGCAAATGGGATACAACAGAAGTATGATTTTAATATTTATGCATGTTAATGCTTCAGCTTACAGTTGATACCAAAGACTATTTCAATATTGCTTATTTTAGCTAATATGGATCAAAATATATTTGAGAGAATATCAATGTCAATGTCAAATACTCGCAACTTGGGAGTGATTATCAAAAGTGGCAACTTTTTATGATACAAAATAATTAACTATTTATACACAATTACACATACATGCATATGAACAAGCATTCACATGAGAGCATGTAAGTCAACACGCTTACCTCTTAAACTCTGAAACATTTCGGAAAACATAAGCATTGAGTCCTGGAATGTTACTTATAACGGGAGCATTCTTGATCTCCAGTTTTGCTGACACAAGTTCACGCTCACGTACGGAGGACCACTTTGGCTTCTAATATCAGTAAAGCAAATAAATGAAAACATCCCAGAATCTCAACTCATCCTCCCTCTGATCAAATTCAAAACACAAATGTTAATAATCGTACCTTAGAATGAGAAGCAACACTATGAAGCAATAGTGAATTCATCTGGGAAACTGATATTGGCTGCTTGTCCCACCTCTTCAGTATTGAAATACTAGCTGTTGTAGACCTGTCATACAAGGAAAGAGATACAGTCGGCAATATCTCAGTATTTGTATCCTCAGGTTCCATTCCTATAGCTTGTTTGGCATTGCCCATTGCAGATGTGTTGGCAGTGAGAACTGATACAGAAATACTCGATTCTGCATCCATTGTAGAAAGTTGTGACACAAGAGGCTGCGACGCAGAAGCAACTTGTTTGCCATCTTGATCCACCGCTAGTCTTAAGCTTGTTTCTGATTTGTTAACCTGCTCCTTACCAGAAGTTGTGGTGACACTGCTATTTGCATCATCTACTGTTGGACTCTTACCAAGAGTAGCGCTATTCTCAAACTGGAACCTGGTGTGTGAGCTTTCTTTTCTGTTTGCTTGAATAGAATAATCCGACGCCAAATCATACCCATTCTTCTGCCTAGCTTCTTTCCCTGGAGTAGAAGCATTAGCCTCACTATCCACCACACTAACCACCAAAGATTCTGTCGACTCCGAAGTGTTAAAAACCGTAGCATATGAAACAATCTCAACTGCTGAACCCTTATCAGGAGGTGTTAGAAACAGTGTCCTCCCATATGGGCGTGCGAAACTCTGAAACACCGCTGCAGCAGTTACTGCCAATCCCATGATCACTACCAATCTCCAAATCTTTACAAGACATAACCTCTGGATTACAGCAACAATATCCATATCATACAAAAGACAGTATTCAAACAATTACTACTCTAAGAGATCAAAACTCATCACCAAATGACCCTGAATCGTTAGGCCATCTCCTGGAGTGAACACTAACATGTTAAATAAACACCAACCCAAAATGCAAAACAGAACAAAAAATATCAAAACATTACACAGATAAATGCAAGAACCAATCTTTCTAGGGCTGCAAAGGGTTTCACAAAGTAATTAACTAGAGCCAAAACAAAAATCCCCTTACTTTAATCTGTGGCAAAAAAATTATTGAACCCATTTTTCTTATTCATTTTGTACTTCAAAAATTGAAACAAAAATAGGAGCTTGATCATGATCAGAACTGGGATTTAAGCTTTAATCTTTAATTGCTAAAAAACGCATACCCAGTTCAAGAACATGCATGATGTGCATTGTGTTAACACAGTTCTTGATGCAAATCGGAATCAAAGAAGAAGAAGAGCAAGAAGATTACCTGGTGGACGCTGTTTTCCATGGTCGATCTCTTCATTGTTATCAATTCATCTTCAAGGTTCAACCTTTCATCACTGTCGGTTACTGGGTACAGTAATGTAGTTTCTGGCTTTCTGCAGCTTATTGTTGTTTATAAGCTTGTTTTGTTTCTCTTTTCCCTGAAACGACGCAGTTTTATATATCACCTCATATGATACGACGTCGTTTTGACTGATATAATATGAAAGATCTCTCTTATCGTCTTCAAGCTCCAGAGTACATTCTTCGAGCTCCACAACGGCACCATAGTCTCAGTGAAAATGGCGCTGAAACTAAGCTTTCCGTTTCCAATTTTCGCACCATCGCAGGCTCCGAGCATTACACCGAGCCCGAATCAAACTCACCACCGTTCGCTGACCGAAATCCGGTTCGCGCGCTGGAACAACGCCAACGCCGAGAAATTCAACGAGCGCAAGCGCGCCATAAAGGAAATCGAAGACGAAATCAGCAGCCGGCGCCGCTTCGAATCCGCAACGAAAATCGCCGCCGGAGCCGACACGAACACCGCCTCCGCCAACGCCAACGACACGTTTAGGTCCGCCGGCACGCGCTCCGCTCCTTCGAGACCTTCGATTCCGGGCAAAAAATCGAAGTACTCCAAAAACCCCAACCCTCCCAACCCCCACCCCGAGCCCAACTTCGCTTCGCACCCAGCATTTCAGCCTCAGAAGCCGCCGGCGAAGCTCCCGGAGGAGACGCCGGTGAATCGGAAAGCGAGGATCTCCATGAGCGAGTCTGGGGTTTCGTATGTTGTGGACGGTGCTCCATTTGAGTTCAAGTACAGTTACACGGAGACACCGAAGGTGAAGCCACTGAAGCTACGGGAGGCACCGTTTGCGCCGTTCGGGCCCACCACTATGCCGCGGCCGTGGACTGGACAGAAACCGCTGCCGCCGAGCAAGAAGAAGCCGGTGGAGTTTGATTCGTTTAAGCTGCCTCCGCCGCATAAGAAGGGGGTCAAGCCGGTGCAGAAGCCCGGGCCGTTCTTGCACGGGTCGGGGCCCAAGCACGTGAGGTCCAGGGAGGAGATTCTCGGGGAGCCACTGACAAAGATGGAGATTAATGAGATGGTGAAGAACAATATGCAAAGCAGGAGGCTATTGCATATGGGTATGTTCTAGTTCTTTGGACTTAGGAGCTTTGGAATTGAAAATGAGCATGCTTGAATTGCTTATTGTTATTCAATATTTTGATTTTTGAACATTATAGCACCAATTCTATGCAAACTTGGTTAAAATTCAATTGTTTTTGTTATTTGAACATTAGAGCTTGGGATCAGTCCGGTGGAGTGTATAGTTTAAGATTTTAGATGTTCAGCATGAGGAGTGAATCGTTCCTTGCATTCACTGTTGTTTTCAGGTAGAGATGGTTTGACACACAACATGTTGGATAATGTACATGCTCTATGGAAGAGGCGAAGAATATGCAAGATAAAATGCATAGGGGTGTGCACGGTGGACATGGAGAATGTGTGCCAGCAGCTAGAGGTTAATCTTTCTTACTTACTCTTCTGAGTTCGTATTCGCTGATTTATTCCATATGTTTGTGGGTTTCTTGTTTCACATTTGTTTTGTTTATACAATATATGTGGAATGGCAGATTTTGGGATATATGCTCTTGCCTTTGTTTATATACTTTGTTCAGAGTGGTAAGCATAGGAGCTGGTCCTATATTTTTTCTATCATTTTCTTGAAGTCTTGAGGATTATCTCCGGGGTACTGCTGTTTAAGGCTTGGGCCTAAAATTTGACATTCTCACATAGATGGTAGTAATGTTACTCCCTCCGTCTCAAAATGAGTTTTCACTTTCTGTTTTGGCTAGTTAGTTATGCATTAATTACCAACAAGATCGCTAAGATATGTCAGTTGGAACCCCTTTGATTTTGCTAACACAAGAGCACATGGGGTGTAATGAGAAATCTAATTCTAACTTACTAGTCCTTAATCTTCACTAATATTGGAAAGCGGACACTCATTTCGGGGCGGTGAGAGTATTAATATTGAAAAGAAAATGTAATGGTAATAATAAATTGATTGCTTCAGATTTTTACCATCATTTATACTATAGTTTTAGTTGTTTTTTTTTTTAGGTGTTTGTCTTTTGCCTATGTACCTATGCTTAAATTGTTCACTACACTATAATAGGCACCAATATATATAATTGGTGCAATGAAGAATTGTGCAAGTTGCAGGTTGGTCTGACATTAGCTTTTGATTTCTACTTTATGTTCACCATCGATATATGTCATAATTTGACAGGAAAAAACTGGGGGTAAGGTAATCCACAGAACTGGTGGGGTACTATATCTTTTCCGAGGCAGAAACTATAACTACAAAACTCGGCCCCGCTATCCTCTCATGCTGTGGAAACCTGTTGCTCCTGTTTATCCTAGGCTGATCAAGAAGGTTCCGGAGGGTCTAACACTGGAAGAAGCTACTGAAATGCGAAAGAAGGGCCAAGATTTAATACCAATATGCAAGCTAGGTACCTCCCTAAAAAAAATTCGAAGTTTATATATATGCAATTCAAATGAAAAGGTGCTCAATTGTGCCTAATAACAAGCCCTGATAATTTGTTGTATATATTTGTTACAGCGAAAAATGGTGCATACTTTGACCTAGTAAAGAATGTCAGAGAGGCATTTGAAGCGTGTGAATTGATCCGAATAAATTGTCAAGGGCTGAATAGTAGTGATTATCGAAAAATAGGGGCAAAACTCCAGGTCTGATTCCATTTATTTGTTATAAGAAACATTTTGTTTGCCTTATATCCCTGAAAGAGGGGCATAAGAATCTCTATAATCATTGAGTCTATAGTTAACTGAAAAGGTCTTTTGAAGTGCAGGATCTTGTCCCATGTGTGCTTATCTCATTTGCAGAACAGCATATACTTATGTGGAGAGGAAGAAACTGGAAATCCTCTCTCCTGGAACCCATAGTTGATCTCAAGGAGGCAAACAATTCTAATTTTGATGACGTGGCTTCTGTTTCACCGCCTTTAGAAGCTGAAGATGTAACTGTTTCACACATTTCTACAGTTTCAGCTAAAAATGCTAGCTCTGAAAGCTTAAGTGCAAGCATGCATGGTATGAATGTGAGTGATGTGAGCTCAGAAGGAACAGAAGATCCAAGTTCTACAGAAAATGGTAAACCCTGCATAGCTACTGATGCGCTTTCAATTGTGGGGAAGGCTTTTCAAAGTGAAACCATTTCAGATAAGACACTCTGCAATAATGGCCAATCAAAAGGCGTGACATATACTTGTGAGAGTGCAACTATACTGTCCAATACAGAGTGTGCTGGTGAGGATTCAGAAGCTGTGAGCAATACTAGTGTATATGAGGGCATATTGGATAATAAAGGCTCTGCTGGTGATGAGCCCGCAGCTACATTAGCAGAAGCTGACACATCAGAAAGAGTTGGGAGCAGCAGTGATCTGTTGGAGTCTTGCATAGCGGGACCTATGAATCATGATAATATGCCAGATGTATCAGAAGCCGCACAAGATCTCAAATCTGGAAAGTCTAATACTGCTTGTACAGAGGGGATTTTACAACTGTTGAGGCAAGCTGTTGATGGTGGGAGTGCAATTGTTCTGGATGATGCTAATCTAGATGCTGACCTTATTTATCAAAGGGCAGTTGCCTTTGCCCAGGTTGCCCCACCTGGACCAGCTTTTAGACGTGATCGGCCAAGGAAGGTGAAGGTTGCAGCTCAAGAGAGTGAGAAGCAAGAAACTGAGGATGAAGAAGCGAAAGAAGTACCAGCAGCTTCGCAGGAGAAGAGGGGATCAGAGAAGAAGAAGAGTTCAAATTCACAACGGAAGAAAGATTTTGATGTTGATGGTCGTTATTTAGATGTGGTAACACATGGAAGTCTGAGAGTCGATGAACTTGCTAAACTATTGGCATAATACGTTCTACTTCTATGTCTGATATGTATTTATCATCCTCAGAAGTTAGTGAAATGGAAAAGTAAAAAAAAAAAAAAGAACATGAAATTTTGTTAATAGACACTTTGTTTGACCCATACTCCCAGCTTCATTATAATGTGCATAAGATCTTTCTTCATTTTCTTTTTTCCCCATTTTGCATTTTTTCCATTTTCTGCCAATTCGGTTAGATTTAAACAGCTATTCAAAACCGCGTGTACAATGTGGATCTTCAAAGATTGGGAAGTTCATGCCCATCAGGTATTACCTCCCTCCCACCATTTAATCCGATGTTTTATCTGTTTAGTGATTCTAAAATTTCTGGTCCTATTTCTCACTAGATTCAGATACACCGTTCTCTGGGGCAACTTGCATAATCGGAGAAATATAGTTGTTCTCGATTATTGCTTGTTTGATAGTTGTTAAATTGCATTTCCCTGAAATTTGTGCTCCACTTCCAAAAATATTCTACACTCGTATACTTCTCTTTTTGTTATCTTTTATCAAGTCTTCAATTTGATTCCATGAATCGGTCAAGCATGTCCAGAAATGTAATTATCTTTGTATACATTCTGTCACTCTGATTTTAAAATTGCCCTTGCTGCAGATAAGTTCCAGAGCCCTCATGAGCCAAGATGCTTGGAATTTTGGGTTTGTTTCTAAATTGTTGTTGCTTGTTGGTTTAATAATGACACTGAGGAAACATACACATGGCCTTTTTTTCAATTCATTGATTCCATAATTATTAGTCTTTTGTGGAATGTTGCATTTCATTAAGTTGTCACTGGTTGTGGAGATGAACTTTTTTTCCCCAAAACCCAGACAGTTCTGAGCTCTTAATTTGGCAAATGTGCCCAATGGAGATGCTTTGGAAATGAGCATATCATTCAATTTACACTCATTATTCTGATTATTGTGAACATTGAATGAGCTACTGATAAAAAAAATCTATGCCTTCTGTAGATTCTAAACCTGTGTCTTCACATTTGATTCATCGTCTTCAACATAGTTCTTCCAGAACCAATGATTCTTCCAGAGAAGATGTATCTCCTCTATCGGGACTTGCTTAGTTTCCGGCAAGAGGAAGAAGATGAAGCAGCTCATGACGAGCACCAGTGCCCCGAAGAGCAAGAAAATCCCGTATCTGAGGTGACACAGCGAAACCAGGAAACACTGTGCTATCAGAGCTGTGAAGAGAAGGTTGACACAGACCACAATGCTCTGACCAGCTGATCTTGTCTCCAGAGGGAAGAGCTCACTTGGAACCAACCATCCCAGAGGACCCCAAGACCTCCCGTAGGCCAAGACAAATAGGCAAATCACTACGACAAGGAAGACGCCAATCCCTTTTGAAAGCACCACTCCTTGTCCGAATTTCAGAGCCAGTGTAATAGCCACAGCCACCTGCATCAGATCAGATCAGATCGATGTTCGAGTAAGATTTTGTTATTTTAAGTTAACTGTTAACGACTTAACGTAACATTCTTTGCATTTTAGAATTGAGACTGAGGCTTAGTGGCTTACCATGCATAGTATCATTTCAGTGCCAGCTTCTAGAAAGAAAGCTCGTCTACCAAACTTGTCCACGAACGCCATTGAGATCAATGCAGCGAGAACAAGCGCGCCACTGGTTATGACAGATGAATATAGAGATGCTCCTGAGCCGAAACCCAAGCTCTGGAATATGACGGGAGCATAGAACAGAATGGAGTTCATGCCAGTCAGCTGTTGGAACGCGGGGATCCCCAAAGCCCCGATTACCAACTGGGGACGATTCTTTCGTTTCAGGAGGTTCCTGAACGGATGCTTTATGGCCTGAGCTGCCTTACTGGCGTCAAGAAGATCAGCGAACTCTGCATCCACATTCTTGGTTCCTCTGACCTTCTCCAACACCTCTCTGCCTTCTTCTAACCTTCCTTGCTCCACAAGACTGTTCGGCGTCTCAGGTAGGAACAAACCTCCGACGAACATGAGGACCGCCGGGACAGTGGCTAAACCAAGGGACAATCTCCATCCCCACGGATGGATCCTCTCAGTTGCATAATTTATGAAGTTTGCTATCAAAATCCCCAAACATGTTGTCAATTGGAACAATTGGTTAACTGCTCCTCTGATCTTTGCAGGTGCCATTTCTGAGAGATACAAAGGAACTGCCTATATATACATAAAACTATAAAAGTAAGTGGAACTGGGAAACAGACAGAGAAATTGACCGTTGCAGAGAAGAACTACAAACCTGGTTACCGAATCCAATGCCTGCACCTAACAAGATTCTTCCAATGATAAGCATGAGAATGTTCTGTGCAGCTGCATTGAGGACTGCTCCTAAGAAGAAGCTGACAGCTCCTACGAGGATGCTACCTCGTCTGCCATAGCTTCGTGTCACGTAGGAAGCTCCGAACGTGGACACGAGGCCAGCGAAGTAGAGGGAGGACGTGAAGAGGGTGAGGATCTGGTTGTCGTATTTACAGTAGTCTGTCTCGTTGAGATGCTCTTGCTTCCTTCTGTACACTTTTGGGAAGAACTCTTTCAAGAAGTCATCCATGGAAGTCACACCACCTGAAAAAGGAGTTGCAGATTGTGATAATTATGATATGAAATTGAAAGAAGATAGAGAAATGAAGTGAAAAAAAATGACTGACCAGAGACACCAAGATCATAGCCAAAGAGAGAGCCTCCAAGAGCAGCAACAACACAAGCCCAAGCAAAATATGCTGTGATCTTGTACTCGTACAAATGAGCCCTCTTGAGGTCTCCTGCACCACCTCCAAACCCTCCTGCCATTTTTTCTGATCTCAGTTCTTTGACAGAGAAGCCAAATGAATTTATATAGAAGCCTCAAGTCAACTGGCTCTAAATGATGCCAAGCCACCAATAATTTTGTTTCCTTTTTTTTTATATATATTGTTTTTGTGATTCTGATGATAAACTGTTAGTTTCTTGCTGAAATGGAAGACCAAGATGACAGGTCTCGGTCAAAACTGTAAAATTCCACTTGCTCTTTTTCTTAGGCAGATTTGTAGCCAGCTCTTGTTGTTCTGTATATTGATTCTTGAGTGTTATTTTCAGATTTTGTTTTCTTTTTCATTTATTTTGCTTCCATGTCAACCTCTTATCCATTTTTTATTTCTTACTAAATCAACAACCTATTCAATCATCGACCATAAAATTATGGACCTATATATTAATGCGATCATGTGAACAGAACCCACTTGTTCACTAAACTAACCACTGATATATTTTCTTTTCTTTTTTATTTTTTGCTTGGGACACTGACCTGTCACCCAATTTTTTTTTACTTATAGAAATCTGTTTGATGATATTTTGATAATTCCACCGTTTGATTCGAAGATTAGTTAGGAATTAAATATGTAATTGTTGTTTTTGTCTCTTGTTCTACGTACCCAAGACTCATTCTTCGGTGTTCAGTTAAGTCAAGCGTTACTCATAAAAAAAAAATATATTTTTCCACAATTAATTTTATTTATTTAATTAATTTAGCAAATTGGAAAATGGTCATATTTTATGGGAAAATATTAGCGGATGGATAAAAGGATAAGCATTAACAACTATTAATATTGATGAGCTAAGAATTTGACCGTTCCTCTTTTGGGAGTAACATCAATTGTATTCTTAATTCTTATCTCTCTTTTTATTAGTTTATTAACTTCTTTTTTCTTTTGCCAGATTGCCATAACTTATGCCATCATTCACGTGAAATCATTTTTTTTTATTTTAATCAATTAGGTTTAAAAAATTAATTAATAGTAAATATAGTCTTGAACTACCAAATTAATTATTATTATTACTAGCATAAAAACCCGTGCTTTGCACGGGTTGGAAAATATCCATTAAATATAAATTATATTTAAATAATAAAATTAAAATATAATT
>JAYMTE010001819.1:0-12390 GCA_036897545.1 Pelargonium fulgidum
AATATGAATTTAGTAAATTATTTTAAGAAAGTAAAAAGTTATACTTAAAATACCAATAACATCTTTATAATAAGGTGTAGTTTGTGACAACACATGCATTTAGGCACACAAAACAAAATGCACATCACTATGATAAAAGTACTGGTTTTTCTCAAATAAGAAGCTTATTTTGAGATGGATAGAGTACTGGTTTAGTAAATACTACCTCTTTTAAGAATGAGTCAGCTATGATAAAAGTATAACTTAAAAGTGTGTGTTTGACCAAATCAAGTGACTTTAAGGTACAACTTAATTTTACTTTCCTTATTAAAATAGCTTGTTAATTTTTGCTGGAGTTCGGGAGGAACGCATCCCAGCTCAAAAAGAGCTCTAAATTATTGAAAACCAGTTTATAAAGAAGTATTGTAATCAGTTTTGTTACACCATAAATCGACTTAGACTTTCTAAATGCCTATTTTCGTAATTTTATGAGAGAAAATAAGTGTCCATAATATTACTTTTTAACCTAATGTCAATATTCTTGATGTATACCAATAACATCTTATTTACTCATTGTTCCTCCTTTTTCTTGTTTCCACAAATACAGTATTTGTTTGTAGTATTAGTTTTTGAGTGGTGAGAAACTTCATTTGTCTTTTCCTCAAAAGCGGTCTAAGAAATACAGCTAGTTAATGAAGGTGAAGGTGAAGGTGAAGGTGAAGGTGAAGGTGAAGGATGAGATGATCATAAATAGAGAATGTGGTGTACATATTCCCAAGGGCCAAGGCCACAACCCCACACCCACGTTGTCTTATGGCAAACAGACTTTGCAATAACTATTAACTATATTTATTCATCTTGTCAAACTAACCTTTGCGGAGTCGGGTCGGCTGTCGTTTTCCATGTCGACCAACCTCATCCATTTGTACGCATGCTAATATTAAGAGCAAAATAATTTAGGTTAATGTATCGTAGGCGTGATGTACAAAAAGTTAACATATATTATATGGATTGTAGAAATATATTATGTGATTAATAACGTGTTTTGTTTGTGAATTACGATGTTAATGTTGTTCAACTTCTTTATCGAAAAGATAAATTCAATTGCTAATAAAAATCGTGAAAAAAGAGTAGAGAGAAAAGATTTTTATTTTATGACAAATATATTTATATATAATATAATTAGTGAGCTTTTCAGATTGTAGTATAAAGGGGTTGAACCTATTATATTTACCGGTTAAACTTAAACCTTTTCAATCCCATGTTTTATGCCAAATGTTAAATCATAATACATTTGGCTACAAAGTGTGCAAAATACTCAAATGAAAATAATTTAAGAAATTTTACTTTGTACATAGATAATATATAGTTATGTTTTAAAAATTGGCATAAAAAAGTTTGGCAATTTTAATTAGGAGGCTTCCCAAACTCTATTATTAGACTGTAGAGGCAAATCAATTTAACCCATTTAATTAAATGCTAGAAAGGTTGTAGGTGTTGACAAATGAACACAAATCTAAATTATAAATTACTTTTATAGTTTAGCAACTGAGAAACCAATACGTGTAATGCTGCATTTATTTGGTTGATAGCATCTAGAATGAGGAATCTTGGACTAAAAGTGTCTTAAACAAATTCCTAATGCACAATTTCATGAGAATAATTGATTATTTTGACTATTCCATTGACACAATTTACTATAATATATGCTCAAAAGTCCAAACTATTTCCAAACCCTATTCTACTAGTAGTACTTGGGAGAGAATTGTCCCTATAACAATTTTCAAAATAACCTATGAGTTCCAATTTCCAAATGACAAGATATAGTTGAAAAGCATCTCGGCCGTCCCGAACATCTCACCTATCCATGACATCTTGAATGTTCTAAATATTTTTGTCAAACGTGGTTGTCCTAAATATCCATTTCATTTCAATTATCTCTAAAACTTCTCAATATTTCAGGCGAATAAGTCGGTTCGACTTTACATACTTGCACCTAAACGCAGCTACTTGAACTTACTCCCAAATCGAGGCTTTCGTGACTTACTCCCGATTCCATCGGCCGTGCTCGAAACGTTGGGAACAAGACCAAGAAAAACTCAAAACTTCGCATAGTTAAAAGAGGCAACCAGGACACCTAGATCGAAAGAAGGTGATCAATAAAGCCACGGAGGCCCATCGCATCGTGTCGGTCTCGACCACGAGTGACAAATATTCGGGCCATAACATCGATATCGGCATTCATGCGGCTAATCTCGTTGCAAAAAACAAGAGTTCATATTGCAAGTGGATTTTGATCTATATGCTTGAAATTATATACAAATTTTCATCTTTCAATTCCATAAAATAGACATATCCTTGTAATGAATTAATGGCAATGTAGTGTTGATCACTAAATTAATTTAAATTCATCACGCAAAACTTAATTAGACATAAATATATTAGCATTCATTTTTTAAACAATATTAGCATTAATTCTTGATTTGGCATGGCTTTACTAGTGAGACAAGAGGTGTAAAAAGATGCTACTTCTCTTTCAAAAAAGTTAGTGGTGGTGAAGAAATAGGCAATGCCAGCTAGAAATGTATCCCAAAATGTGTCGTTGTTTTGTTGGTCACATAATAATTGTTAGGATAGAGAGTCACGAGAGAATAGGTTTTTGGTTTGGCGTGTGTTGCACGGATGCCAAGTAGTCCAACTCACAAGTGATGCATATTTTGCTTGCCCATACCATCCTTTCGGTGCCATAAATACTTAGTTGAGGTAATATCAGAGCTAACGATTCAAATTTTGTGGCGGATTCTTTCATATGACGGGTAAAGAGTGCAAGTTGTTTGATCCAATTTGTATATATTTCACGAGATCAAATTATTTAGACATATTTGACTTTTACTCGAACTTATTGTAAAAAATAAAAAAAAGTATTTGGGTTATCAAAATCCACAAATATGAATCTAAAGTGCTAGTCATTGGTGTACTTAATTATGCCTTATAAAAACCAATTACGACAAAAATCGATGATGATGCAGATGACAACAACAATTCCCGTATAAACAAATAATATACAGAGTGCATATAATTCACTATTATTTTTTTTAACTTTTCTCAAAATAGAATCAATTTTGTCACGTAAATGTCAATTCCCTTAGTTAATCGTTTGGTGTGATCTCGCTGATTGAATTGTTACATAAAAGCAAAATGATTTGATATTTGTCAACTATAGAAGTAGAATCTCAATAAATTGGAGCATATCCTTCAGGAAGCCTCATCTTCTCCATGATGGCACTGTAGCTTTCGGAGTATTTGAAATTAATTTGTTTCAGCAAAGTGCAGAGGCTGCAACTACTGTTTATAGTTATGGCACTCACTCAATTCAATACAATCCACCATGGACTTGAGATCCACACCAACTCTTCAATCCCTTCCACTGCCTCTATGCACCACGTAATTTGATTTGCTATTATCAAATCAATACATGACTAATTTCTTACCAAGGACTCAACAATGTTCGTACTAAAATTAATCCCGCACAAGTCGACACGTGTTCCGGATTTTTATAGCTTTATCCATCATTCATTGATCAAGAAAAAATGAGAGAGAGTGGACTCCAACATTTTGAACAAAACATTAAATATGAATACTGAAACAAGAAATGTAGGTTGAAATGGCCAAGGCCGTGAGAGCCATCTCCACGCATGTGGGTAAGTTCCACGACACCCATGGTAAACCCTCATTTGAGGGTTGTAGCAAGCGCTCACAAATCATCATTACCGAGGACTCAAATTTTTATATATGAAAGGAGGTAACTCTTTTATGTTTACCATTACGTCCAAACAACTTTTTATTTTTATTATAACTAAGAATGGTGATTTTTTTAAAAGCACTCATGATATTCATCACGTTCTCTCTTACTTGAGCTCTTCTTCATAACATTTTTACATCACATCTCTCAAGTGACCATCCCACGTAATCCTCTCTACCATTGTGTTTACCTGACCTAATCTCTTAAACTCTCCCCCCCAGAACTTTTTACTATGTCATTTATTTGGTAGAGATACACTCTCTGGCAGCCAAAGTGAAGTGTCACGCACACGGACTAAGATTCCCTCAACGGCGTAGTCTCCTATAAGCATTGTCCAAAGCTAAGCGCCAAAAACCTGAAATACTAGGTTTTGGACATATGATTAATGTCTAACCTTAGATGACCATATTGACCCCTATACATATAAAATAACTAAATGGCTGGTTTAGTGGAGCTGAACTAAAGCTAAGCCGAAAGAGAAAAGGCCACCCTTCTAGAAACATAGAGGAGACCATCACCAAGCTTTTGACTATAACTGTTTCCTTTCTGGCTAAGAAATGCTACTTCCAACTTGTGATGCAATAGAAATAGGCATTAAAAATATTATTCTATTCAAAAATAAAACGTGTGAGGGAATACAAAGCTCTACGGTCTCCTTTTAAAAATGATAAAGAAAAGGCAAGGAAGTTGCATGCCCAAAATAAAAAACTTAGCATGACTAATATTTTTACCATAGAGATGGCAATTTCGATCTGTGGACACTCGAAGCGATCCGACCCTACCAACTTTTCATTCCGATCGTGTCGTATTAATCTTGAATTTTTTTTTAAGGTCAAATTGGGTAAAAACCAGCACGATTCAGCACCTTTCATGCCTAAAAACAGAAACCAACCCAAAATCCAATTTTGCACACCTACCTTTTCTGGTTCAACATGCAAATGTATTTTTCAAATTTCTGTTAGAAGCAAGACTATCACAGCATGGGCAAGAAATAACCTCTATCAAGTAAAATATCAGCAAAAATATAAAAGCATGAAAATAAACACACAACTCTTAATAAAAATTAGCCAATATAAAAGTGACCTTCAATAATGCAATCTCAACAAGACTTTAATGGCATGTGCCTCAAAATTGGAAATCAATAAATTGGACAAGTATGTCACAACAATAAACTTTAAAAGCTTCACCGTTATAGGTATATTGTCTACCATCAAGTCACCCTCGCACCAACTTATGATCAACCAGCTACTCTAAAGAATAAACATAAACAATATAGTAGTATAAAATGGCATGGTAGAAACAGAAAACATATCGAAGATGTCAATCTAGTAAACTCACTGACATTTAATTAAATCCTCAGGGTATCAGGCAAGAGTTCAAACAAAATATAACATAATGACGATAAAGTACCGAAGACAAAATCATTTATCACAGTACTGCACCAAAAACATAATCTAACGGGATATAGTGCAAAAGATCACTCGTCCTCCTGGCTTCTCAACCTGGCAAGCTTGTTGGTGACAACAACATCCAGCTGAGCTGCACGCTCAACGATCTCCTTCCTCTTCCTGGTTGATACATTGTGTGCGATCTCAGCACAGTAAGTCCTGAAATTAGAAGAACCAATTAAGTAAGTTGAATAAAAAATTCAAATGAAAAAAAGTACAATACAATTTAGTCATCCATAATATACCTGTTGTGCATCATCAAAAGCTCGAGCTCTTTGGCATTGTGCACAACAAACTTCTTAAAGCCATTGGGGAGATAGTGGCGAGTCTTCTTGTCTGACCCATAACCAATGTTGGGCATAAGAGTGACACCCTTAAACTTCCTCCTCACACGTGAATCAATACCCTTGGGCCTCCTCCAGCTTGTCTGTTAATCAAATGTATAGATAGCATCCAATAGATGAGGAAAAATAAACTTTCATTGTAACCTCATTCCTAAAAACTAAATTCAAACAGTATATTCAATACAAACAATCCAGTCTGCATTTAAAGGCAGGAATTTATTAACCACGCTAAATTACTATTATAAAGACACAGCAAAATCACATAATAACCTATTTGTTCAAAAACTGGTAGTAGTCTAATTGGAAAAATAAATAAACAATAAACCAAAAGAAATTTTGTTGTAACCATTAACATAATAATTGAACTAAACTTATTTTGTTCCGTGAATAGGTATAAAAGCACGTAACAAGTGAGAGTGGGAAGAGCCTTACTTTTAAAACAATTGGTCCCGGATGATCAAAAACCTTACGAAGGTTCAGTGCTAGAAGGGCAACCAGTGAATGACATATAATAACAGATTTAGGTGTTCTAAATGTTTTGTTCAAGATTACATCTAAAATTACACAAATGTTGCTTACATAATATTAAAACAAAGTTTGATAATAGCAAAACAAAAGGTAGCATTAGTTACTCATTAGCAATGGCTGAGACTCAATCAAAAACATAAGAGGGTGGCACATTGTTAATTACTCCGTCCTTCCAATAATTAGCGTACTCTCCACTCTCTAAAAAATATTGTACCAAAATTAATGTCTACTTTCTTTTTTGGTTACTTAGTTATGCATGAATTACATACAATATCACTTGAGCCATTCTCAATCCCTTTGTTATTAAAGGTATATGTTCAATAATAAAATGGACACACATTCAGGAGTATCAGATCGTCGGATCTAAGAGTTTTGATCACAAACTCAATCTCAACTGTCAACCATTACTAAAGGATGAAACTTCTGAGCCAAATCGAGTCTTGTTAGCAAGTATAAATATCACGCAGTTTTCAGAATTCTAGACCTTTCATTTCAAAGTTCTAAAGGCCATGCTTAATAAAATACAGTATTGAAAGACAAATCATAAGATTCAAAGGTGAACAGCATAAAATTGTACCATTTTAACTTCACCAATTCTCAAATCACTTGCAAGAGTTCGAATCGAAGCTAAAAGGAATAGAGCAAATCATAAGTACCTTAACCGAAATCTTCCGGTCGCTCTGCGGCCTCTTGAACTGCTTCACGCGCTTCTTCACGATCTTCTTGGTAAGCAAAGGAACCGCCATTGTTTCTCTGAGAACATAATTAAAAAGAAAATCAAACATAAATCATAAACATAATAAAGCATGAGTACAGTTGAAAATCTAGAAATTATTATTGAAAAGTGACCAGCAAAACAATCGAGAGCAAACCTTCGAGGAAGATTGAGAAAACGAGAGAGAGGCTCACCTGTTCTGTAAACCCTAACGGCCTAAAGTGAAGAAGGTGAAGGAGCAAATTAGGGTTTTGAACATTCGTCTATATACGAAAGAGGAGTGATCTGGTGTTTTCAGTACCACCATACGAAATGATACGGTTGTTGTAAGCCCATAATCATCAAGGCCTTTTAGTGAAGCTTTATACTGATAATGGGCTTGGGATATTTTAGAGCAACTACATAAATAAATCAGTAAGTTGATACTATTTGGGCCAAGAATTTAGGCCTAATAACATTGCTCAAGGTTGGGCCAAACTGTTTGACCTTAGTTATAAAAACATGCCAATATGATATAAAAATGACTCAAATTAAGCACTTTGTTCAAATGTGTTAACAGTCTTGTTGTTTCACGTTTTTACGCACAAAAATACTCGGTCTTTAGTTGAATGCCCGTTCAAGAATGTGAACAATCATTCGTACGCTCTTCCTTAATCCTCGAATTTTTAGGGCAATAGCACAGCCGTTCAAGAATCACATTCATTGAATTCATCTCTACATGTTCAAATCATTATATTCATTAGTCTCCATTCATAACAATGCAACTACCTCCATTTAAATAAATACGAAGATTAGTTGAAGATATGAGAAGTTTCAACTTGTCAAACGTTACCATAATGGCTAGGCGTATTCACAAGCTTTAGTACCAAGCAGTTTTTTAACTTAAAACACGTCATTTTTACTTAAATGTTAAAAATGTGATACATAACTTGTTATGAACACTCGTGAAACATATTAAGTAACGAACTCAATACATGTCGACTAACTTGTTGTAAAGAAAATTGATTAAAAAAACCTTAATATGAAGAAACTATTAACACTGTGTCTTACTAACTTTGTATATATAAAATATAAAAATAACATTAATTTTAAGACAGAAATAATACAATAATGATATTGGACAAATCAATTTATAAAATAAAAAATAATAAGCATTCTTATAAATAAAAAATGTGCATTCTAGGTTTTTTGAAATTGACATCAACAAACATCAGCAAGAGCGAATATGTGCACATAGGTTGTATAAATTGTGTTAACATAAAAATGGATAGATTGTTTATTAATAGAAATTTTTATTTTATTTTTACTTTATATACACAATGAACCTGTCACTTATCTCTTATCATTATTGTGCATCTAATTTTTTCACCAAAATCTTTCCTTAAATCCAGATTCTAAACTATTAAGCTTCATGCATGGTTAAGGTGTTTTTGACATAATAATGTAATGGCATGTGTTAAGGGACAAAAGAACATAAAAATTAAATCTACACAATCATCACATTCATTCATTGCATGCAAGAGCAACCCTCTGACATGCTTAGTTGCTTCATTAAAGATGATCAATCCAAAAGCAATTGGACTTTGCAAATTGCAATTAGTTAATTAATTCACTAACCAAAAAAGTTAAAAAAGTATTGAGATCATGATTGGCTAGTTCACAACACAATCAAGACCCTGTCTTCATCAATAGTTGATGGGTAGATGTGGCAAAATGTAGGGTAGAGTTTTTTTTTGGTTGAGCTTTAATTCTACTTTATAAGATTTCCAATTTGATCAAATTTTAAGTTGTAGGTATAAATTACAATAATTTTACTGAATTATCCGACACATAATTTTATACGTTGCAATGACTTGACCAACTTCAAATTTAGTTAAAATTGAGTAAAAATAAAATTATATATCGAACATTTATTGAATTTAGATATATATTGTCCGCGCTGGTAATCCAATAGCTTTTGCCTTTTTTTTCTTTTTTGCTTTTTTCACTTTCCCTAGTGACCCACCAATCCATCCCAATTCCAATTTCCACACCACTTTGGAATTTGGCTTTGTTGTGACATCACTGCTTATTATTTTAAAGTTCCCTACTTTTAGCAATTGACCAGTTGACCCCATGGTTTACTGCTTTTTTTCCTCCTCCTCACATGGGTTCTCATTTAAGTTCACATGACTATTTCACAAAAAACAAGTCTACACAAATATAAAGTCTCACATGCTTGTTTACCCAACAAAACTTAATTCTTTATTTATATAAGATTGGAAGTTGGGATATAATAATAAATTTGTGCTATTGGGTACTTTATTTTATTATCTACCAAGCTTATGATCTAACTAAATGTCACCCAATAAGTTAAGAGCATGTACCACTTTATTTTTATAATGTACTTCCTAATTCCGTATGATAAATAAGAATTTGTGCGTACAAGGAATCTTATTGAGATAGGCAATAGCCAATAGGTATAGCTTATATTACATGGCATTTTTGGTCTAAGTTCGATGTGAGAAAAAAAAATATAACGAAAGATTACTCTAAAAATTAAAATGGTGTTTAATAAAATTAACGATAATACAAAATAAATTAGATTGTATTTTATAGCTTGTACACTATTATTGTAATATGACATAATTTTAGTTCAATCGCATATTTTAGACCTAATTTTATTGAGATTACACACAATGAGATTATCTATTGCATAGAGGATATTTTGAGGTCATATACGCTTGTTACGTCACGCCTATACATTCACTTAGCAAAGTTGGTGTTGGGGTGTGATTGATTATGTGCGACAAATATAATGTGGGCCTTTTATAGAGAAAGATTGGGTTGAGTTGCCTCGTTGTCTCACACTAGTGATAGAGCAACTCGGCGGGAATGAAGCAACCCTCGCGAGAGGGGTTGTATGCGATGTATGTGGCTGGTACATTTGCAATGTGTCACATCTTTATTGATCAAAGGCGTTAAGGCGTTGATATGGTGTAATTATCCTCTATGATCATGGTTCAAAGGCGAGTTGAATTCATGATTAAATGACATAGAATTAAAATTATGATACCTATTTTAAACAATTGAAATCTTGACAAGTTTCTCTCTTCTACCTAATTCTTCATCACATTTTTTTAAACCATGATCGTTTTTTTTTTGTCGACGGTGGTTTAGTCCTTTTTTACTCATATTTCAACTGAACAAACATATATTTAGCATATCTAATTATATTTGTCTTGTTCTTCCATTCGTTATACTATCACTATTGATTCCTTATATTTGATCAACTTGTAGATGCTTTCTTATCATCTCCTCATCTACTATATGTTAGTTTGTGAGAATACGTTTATGACGAGTAGTTTGGTTTCATTCATGTATTTCTCTATATTAAAACACATTTTAGTAGTTATATAATTTGTTTCTACTTCTATTGTTATTGTTGAAAATTTTGTTTTGTCATTTTTATTGAAATATATTTTTACTTTATAAATCCGTAAATATTGTAATAACATGTTACGGGCGAGATGTTTGTGAAAATAATAAGATTTGAATTAACCGCGGGCCAAAATAACACAAAAATACAAAGAAAATATAAAAGAGACCAATTATATTTGGTCGGCCACAAAACTTGGCATGAAAAAAAGATCCAATTCTAAAGGAATCCAATTCCATCTCGTCTTGTTTTGTGTTCGCATAGTTGAAACTTGGAAGTGGGAAATAAACTAAACCAACTCGTCTCCACACGTGTCACTCGCACGCAAACATTTTTTACACATCACGTGGAATGCGCTTGTGTGACTCACACGTGCCTAAACTTTGCTCCTCGAACGGTAACATTTGCAGCAAGACTCACGCCTTCTGCACATGCCTCTTCCTACCTATATCACGCACGATCTTAAAGTCAACCACTTTCAGTCAACCACAGCCCGCCACGTCATGCTCACGAACTAGATTCTCTTACGTGTCGCCCCCCCATTGGATACCTGTATTTTCGCAGTTCCAACCGTTTTTTTACACAATTCCGTGATCCTCCTTCGTCTATAAAAGTTAAAAGCTCAAGCACAGAGCTCCACCAGATCGAAAATGGCGTCTCTCTCTTTCTCAGCAGGAACGCTGTCGTTTTTCGCTTTCTTCTCCGTCTGCTTGCTCCTGGCTTCGCCGGCGCATTCCCTGAGCTGCTCGTCTCAGAATTTCACGAACAAGGTGTTCGGGAACTGCACCGACCTCCCGTCCCTGAGCTCCTACCTCCACTGGACCTACAATGCGACCAATTCGTCTCTCCATATAGCTTTCATCGCGACTCCGGCGAAGTCCGACGGCTGGATCTCGTGGGGGATCAACCCCAACGGTACCGGAATGGCCGGGACTCAGGCTCTGCTCGCTTACAAGAGCAAAACCGCCATGGTCGTCAAGACCTACAACCTCAAGTCCTACAGCGACGTCAACGAATCCAAGCTCTCGTTTGAGGTCTGGGACGTGAGCGCCATGGAGATGGCCGGCGTCATGACGATTTTCGCGTCGGTTAAGGTGCCGGAAAAGGCGGAGGCGGTGAATCAGGTGTGGCAGGTGGGCCCGGCCGTGACCAACGGCATGCCGGCGAAGCACGAATTTAAGCCGGAGAATCTGAACGCGAAGTCGACGCTGTCGCTGACGGAGGCGGTGACGGCGGCGGCGCCGAGCCCGAGCAACGGAACGAGCGGTAGTAGCAGCAATACGACGAGTAACGGTAAGGACAGTAGTGGTGGAGATGCGAAAAAGATGAGTGTGGGGTTGTTTTTGTCTGCGCTCGCGCTTATTGTTGGGAGTTTGTTTGTTGTTTAGGTGAAATTTGATTGTGTCCTAATTGTTGTTTAGCATCATTAAGTACAATAAGCATGTTACATTTAGTTTTAACTAAATCTGTTTATTTACTGTGTATGATACAATAATTATGTGTTTTCTTCATTTTCTAATTTCTTGTATATTTGGGCAAGTTGAAGGAAGGGTATCAAAATTCAAAAATCTAGCTAGATTTTTGTAACAAGCTATAGTTCTCTGGTTTGACATGGACTTGCTTGACGAAAATCTCATAATGGCTAAAAGCTCAAATCTAGATTTGTTTTTAGTCAAAATATCTTCTAATTGTATGTATTTAGATGTGTATGTACCACTAGCCTATAGTTCAATTGGAATTTATAACCATCCCCCAAATCTAGTTTAATTATGTGAGAAAGTAAGATGTTATAAAATGACAATATTACTAATGACTTTTGTAGACATTGACTTACTAAATCGTAGAATGCGTGAATATGCATGTTTTATACAGAATTTATCTTAGTTATGGCAAAAACAAATTCAACAACTACATGTACATATAGGAGTGTTTACCGAGACATGTTGAGTTAAGTGGTTAATACAACTTAGGATTTCCTATGAGTATGATGTCCCGTTGCTGATAAAAAAATAAAAACATATAGGGGTGTTCATTTTCAAATCGACCCAGTGATCCGGACCAGCCCGATCACACCTGGTCCGGGCTTCAATCAGGTTTGTCATATTTTATTTGATTCGGTCCGGACAGGTGATATGTTTGAATAATTTGCAATTTGT
>JAYMTE010001820.1:0-12390 GCA_036897545.1 Pelargonium fulgidum
CGTCGGGTTTTGGTCATCCCAAGCAGATCACTTCTTATTCACTTTTATCCAAAAAAGGTCATTTGTTGTTGTGCTTATATATGTTGATGATTATCACGAATACTGACAGTACTCGTATTAACCATTTGAAGTAGCACTTGGACTTCCGGTTTAGCATTAGAGACCTAGGAAAGCTCAAATACTTTTGGGGCATAGATGTGACGCGATCCTCATCTGGCATTTCAATCACACAAGTATACCCTCGACATTGTGGTAGATGGTGGACTTACCGTATGCAAACCAACAACTTCTCCCATGAACCCACAACATCGTCTCTTATCTTGTGAAGGCTCACATTGTCAGGATCTGAGTCAGTATCGGTGTTTAGTGGATCTTCTTCTTTAACTCATTATCATGCGACCTGATATCAGCTATGTCGTACACATTTTGAGTCAATACATACATGCCTCGCGGCAACCACACGGCAACCGCACATTGATGCAGCTTTTCATGTGTTGCGCTATCTTAAGGGATCTATAGGTCGAGGGATATTTTCTCCCTCATCTGGACCATTAACTCTACATGCATATTGTGATGCGGACTGGGCTGGTTATCCCAACACTCGACGGTCCACCACTGGATAAATGATATATACCTCGGCCCCTCTCCCATCTTATGGCGCACAAAGAAGCAGTTGGGGGTCTCATGCTCTTCAGCCGAAGCTGAATATAGGGCTATGGCCACTACCAGCGAGGAAATTATGTGGCTCCGTCAACTTCTACTTGACTTTCGAATACTTATGATGGTACCGTTGTTTTGTGATAATCAGGACGCCGCCTATATAGCCTCTAATCCAATATTTCACGAGCGGACTAAATACATTGAAATCGACTGCCACTTTGTTCGTGAACAACTCCATAAGAAAGTCCTCATACTAGACCCGTATGTAGTAAGCATCAGCTAGCGGACATCCTTACCAAATCCCTAGGGCGAGACCGTTTTCATGATTTAGTGGGCAAGTTGGGTATTTCCAACCTCCATGCACCACCTTGAGAGGGAGTGATGAGAATGAATCTCGGGACGTGACGTCGGGCTTTCACCAGACTTTTACACTTTCATTGTGTAATTATTTGTATGATTTATTTCCATTCATTTTAACCAACATTCCATAAACTAGCACATGTACCTGTGTATATATATTCACTCTTTGTATCAATAAGAGATATAACAAAGAGGGATTTCAACCCTTCTTCAACTTAAAAATACTAGAAGGAACTGTAGCAATTGCATTCACAGTTACCCATTTATGTGTTTTCATATTATTTACTTGGCAAGATGAATAATGAAGGAAATTAAGAATGATGTGTGGAGAAGTAAGAAGGTTTCATACATTGGCCTTTGGAAATGAACAATGTTTACAACAGTATTCAGTAGCAATTGTAACGCAACCAGTACAAAAAAACAATCTACATTAGCAGTATAATTTTCCAATCCAACAAGCAACAAAATTTATGCCTCAGCCATGACCATCCTACTTAGAGGACTTGGGCCCAACTTCTTCCTCCTCAACATGCTTCTCTTCCTTACAACTTCCATTTGATTCCTCCTCCTAACCTGCATCATTGCTTCTTCTTCCACAACAAATCTCCTCATTAGCACATCATCAGTCAATGATTTTCCGCGAAAAAATCTCCTACTTTCTGTGCTAATTCTTGCAGGAGCAGTAGGGAATGACCTATGATCTTGTGCGGGAGGGAACGCTGGTTTCGACGAGTATCTTGGGTAGCTGTTGCTTCTTCTTGGTGGGATGTGGTCAACTTGAAAGACCTCATTGTAAGAGGAGATTGGTGCACATAGACAAACTCTGGTAAATGAAGTGGCAACACTAAAAGAAGTGCATTTTCTGAGCTGCTTGTTATTGCTATTGTTAATGTTGTTGTTGTTGTTGTTGTTGTTAGTCCCTCCTTTGTGATTGGGAGGATTTGTGGGTGTGGATTTGGAGGAAATGGTTCTCCAAAGTGTGCCTGTTGTTGTTGTTGTTGGAATGTTTTGTGCAGCTGCTGAAGACTTGGAAATGGTTTTCCACAGAGTGATGTTATTTGAGGTTGGAGTTGGAAGAATCTCTGTGGGCTTGGAAATGCTTTTCCATATTGTTGCCATCTGCATTGCTCTCTGATACCAGGGCTTCCTATTCCCAACACCAACAATGCATCATTTTTCAATGTATATATATACACACAATTGGGCCTTGCTAGCCCTGAAATTGCAATGTTGCTCTAAATTATGCCATGCTATGTGTATTATAGTAAATATTGGGATCTGCCCAAAACAGCAAGTCAATAAGATCAAAATTTTGCATCTTTAAGGGACAAAGATCAGCATAAGAAGGTTTTGAGTTTTGAGTTTTGAGTTTTGAGCACACTTGAAATGAGAAGGTTCAATCTTGCAATTAAGGAAACATATACAGTAGAAATGGTGGAGAGTAGAATTTGAGAATTGCATACCTTGAATTTGAATTCTTGGGATCTTGCATGAACAGAAACTTGAGTGTGAGAAGAGAGAGAGCAAGGAAGTTTCATGATCTGGGTAGGATCAGAATCAGAGTGAACTCTAGAGCTATCCCTTTTCTTGCTTTGCTGCTTATTCAGTTTTGTTTTGGAGCTTTGGTTGCCCAATGTGCTTCCTTTCTTTTCCCCATAATATATATTCTTTATTTCTCTTTTGCTTTGGCACTTGGCATGGCTTGATTCCTATAGATTTTAAAGACATTGGGTGAGTGAGTGCTGTCATGGAAAGAGAGAATTTTCAAAATTCAAAGCCAAAGTGAAGATTGCAACTTTTTGATGCAATTACTATGGTGCCCCTGATTTCACTTTAAAAAAGAGCCCATATGGGCTATTCTTTTCTCTACTTAAGAGGAACCCTTATCAGATCAGATCCATTGCTCTCTCTTTTCTTAGTGTATAATAGAAAGTAATTAGACCCTGTTGTGATCATGTTTACAGCTCCTGTTTTGTGTGATGGTGATGATTGTGAGCTACTAATTACACATTTTTAATTGTTTCTTAAAGACATGTCTGGCCTGCCTTTGTGTTGGAACAATCATGGTGGATCAAAGTAGACATGTCTTTCTGGTTTTGGTCTGCTTCATATTATTAACATATTTGGTTCTGCAAGTGGGAATGGGATCTCCCCCAATTTTAGTTTATATTTCTTTGTCTACAATTTGGTACATAATTAGATTATAAGAAGTGGGAAAGGTTTGCTGTAGAGTTTTGAATTTGTATTGAAAATCAAATGCACATTTTTGACATTTTGAGATAAGGACGATATCAGTTTTTTTTTTTTATAAGCAAACATAACATTAAAAACCGAGGCTCAAACTTGAGACCTCAAGAGAAACAAGCACCTTAAGTCACTTGTCCAGTTAATGGTTGTTAGGGCAATATCAGTTAAAATTTGTGGAAAGGTGAGTGTAATGATCCAAGGCATGGGCATATCCAAGAAACAGACTTGTGTAAATAATTAGGCAATGGATGGCATCATGATTCATACATGGTGATGGCAGAAGCAAAAGCAGAACACCTAAAAGCTGCAACAAAGAAGAAAACTGAAAAAGACATTATGATTGCAGATGTTGGATTCCAATTACAAATCCTTTCTTTTGTTATTCAAATCTCCAACAAAAGTCTTCAAATATTTTTTTACTGTATTGCTCTATACTGTTTTGTAGATTGTAACAGCAATAAAACAACAATTTTATACCACATTTGGGGCATAAGCAAGAGCCAAGAGGTAGGGTTTACTCTGTCAGCTAATTGCTTTTCTATTTTATGGTCAAAAGGCTTATGGGTTTTCCAGTCATCTTCAGCTTTTGAACATTGTAGACCATAGACATCATTTCTGTCCACTTTGGACTGGAAATCATGAAGAGCTTCTCTTCAAACTTCAAAGGAGAAGAAAGGAGGACACTCACTCTAGTAAAGCAACCTATGACTTCAAAGACTTCTCATGTGTCCTACTGACTTTGTTTTCTGGATTCAGTCCACAATCATATTCTCTACACTAAACTTGTGCACCTATTGAAAAACCTATTCAAGCTTATCTTATATCATGAAATCAACTTCATCAACAAAAACAAATTATTAGAATTGTGCAATACACAACGTGCGCTTGAGAGACGCAGCACACTTGCAGAATCATTGAAGTCTGGGTTCCATGTTATAAGTTCTGACATCTAATGTTGCAAGCAAAGCAACCCAGTCCCACCCCAAAGGCTGCACACTGAAGCAGCCAATATTTGGAAAATGTGTCACCGAAATGCTACCTGTCTGTCAGAATTACGTACTCTTGCTGGATTTCAAGACAATGTACAGATATTTTCTAAGTGGAAATGGCGTTAATTCAAAACAAGGATTGGCTTGTACAGGAGGTGTGCTCATCAATGGACACGTTGTCGTCTAAGCTACATATACTAATTTAGGTCCATGCCAACCAACCATGCCTGTCAATCACCATTCTATTAACTTATGTCAAATGACTAGCGTTTCAATAACTTGCTAAACTAGTATACAACAACAGATAGAAGAGAATTCACTGGCTATCAGGCTCACCTGACCCGGATTTTCTTCTCCAACCACCTGAACCACCTTTGCGTTCCCCACGCTTCCTCTTGTTTGTAGGGACATGGCAGTCTGAGGCTAAAGATAATTTTAGAGTTGATTGTTCTGATGTCGCACCAATTATTGCCACAGGATCAGGTTCTGTTGATGGACCTGAAGAAGGTTTGATGCTTTCTTCTTGTTCATCTTTCTCTGGTTCCTCATGCCTCTTCAAGAGGGGCTGATCACTTGTTATTTTGAGAATCTGAGTCTCTGCTTGGGTTACCTTGTTATGTATTAGTACGTTATCCATAATCTGCAGAAATCAATGTTGAAAGCAGAATAACATAATTAATTCATTCTGATGTCCAAAGCAGCTTAAGAGTTTAGAACATCAAGTACTAGTAACTGGAGATTTAAACACAAGAAATCCTAATAGAGAAAATAGAAATGACAAGGTCAGAGCTCAAGGGCACCTAGGGTGGTTGGTTACATCAGAATCATGAGAGAGTTCAAATGTTAAACCCGTCAAATAAATACAGTGCCAATTTAATGGAATACAAATTATAATATAATGGTTGAGCAACTTAATAGCCACGTAGTTAAACACCATCCAACAACAACCCTAGGTTATAAGGATTTTAAGGTAGATGGGAGATTGGAAGATCTTCTATCTCTAGGAAAATGAAGACAAGGTTTGGAAATGACTTGGTGATTGACATGTAGGGGATTTCAGAAATTTTATCATTCCAGAACAGAGTTCAGCTAGAATTTAAAACTATAACTGAGAATAAAATGAGTTGATAGCATTGTAAAAGTAAATAAAATCACGTTATCTCGTAGCAGCCTTCTAAGGTTGGGCTTTGTAACCCAATAAAATGGAAAACAGAATATTTATGTAATCCTGAAAACCATCATAAAGCAAAATTTAATGCAAATCAATGACTTACATCTTCACATGAGTCCACAACTTGTGGTGGATGCAAGGTGACTTCGGCAGCCGACAACAATCCCACTGTGCTTTCAATAATATCAGGAACAGGAATTGCCTCTCCATAACTTGACATGCCACTTTCAGGCATAACCAGATCTCCAATTTCATATTCTGATATATGCTGAGTAGGTGTATATATAGCTCCCACAGATATTGCATCCCCATCGCCGACAGAGAATGTAGGACTATGAGCAGAGCTGGTCTGAGCATCGCCAGGAGCAAGGCTCAAATTCTCCGAGGAAGAAAACTTAGCAGCATTTTTGGACACTACCATGTCAATTTGACTCTTCAACTTGTGAACCCGTGAGTGCACCATTTCAATTTTCCAAAGGACCTGCTCCAATGAATTATCACCATTTCTGAATTCCAATAATGACTTATCCTTATTAGTGCCAAACTCGTCCGCTCCGTTCACATATTGGTCTGTAGTTACTGGCACAATATAACAAACAAGACAGCACTAGCAGTCAAGAATAAATCAAGCATGAAACATGTTATTGGTAAGGAAACTGGAAATAGAATCACAATGTATAATAAGGAACATAGTGGTTTAATGATAAGTAATCACATAAGTTCGAGAAATCAAGGAGCACTTGAGCCAAATTTATGAATTCCCTTGAATAGCGCAAGGCAATAAAAAGATCATTGAAAAGAAAAGGACGACTCGAAGCAAATACTATTCATTAGTTTAGTTCATAGAGAGGTTAAGTTGATCAATCCCTCCACCCCCATGTACAAACATTTCAATGTGGCATGGATATTTGCAGTTGGGTATCTTCTTGACATCACGAGATAAGTGGGCAGCAGAAACAATAGTGAGTTCAACTTCAACTATTCTGAATGGAATAGACAAACTCATATTAATCAAGTACAGAATGTGAGGGGCTGTATCAAAGCCAAATAATTTCACTCGGATTAGGTAGATTCTGCAACTCATTCATCTATATGCCAAGGTTGTAGAGCCCACTCATTTTAACCTAAATCTATGCTTCCTGTTCAAGCTAATTCTCTTTTACTTAATATCATCATGGAATGAGATATCAAAAACCACAGCCACACTTTAACAAGAATTTTTAAAACACAAATAATTGACAACCTACATGCAATTTAGAGTAAATAGCGCAAATTTTTACCTGAATTACTGAAATCATCAACTGCAGAAGTGGAATCTGGATCAGACCTTTTATTTTCTGCAATGTATTACATACTAAAGTCACTCATGCATTTTAAGGTGGGTGAACCAGAGCAAGGCACCAAAACACAATTGGTATACTTCAAAAACAAGTACCTAGATAAGCAAAAAGATTATGGTGTGAGATATATGATGACACATCAGCTGTCTCTTCAACTTTCTTCCTTTTTCTCCTCTTCATGGCCTTTTTCCGGTAATATTGACTAGGAAATGGCAGTGATTTTGAACCAAAACCTTCCAGCGGAAATTGATTCAATTCTGACTTTTTCCTCTGATCATATACTGCAAGCTCTCTAGAATATTTTGATGCTTGCAACTCAATTTCTTTTATTTTCAACTCGGCCCATTTGCATCGCCACATTAGAGGGCGCACAAAGCCCCTCCAGTGACTGGTCAGCTTCTTCTTCCTGAAAACAAGGAACCTTCAACAGTTAATTATGGTTCAACACATTGATGCCAGTCAAACATGTTGGGAAAGAATAGAACACTTCAGTCGCGTTTATTGTAAAGCACAAAATTGAGTGAGACCCATTTTGGTCCTGAAGTTATACACACTGCTAATTCATAATTTGCTGACTTATGGCACAAAGAAGGAATAGGAAGGCAATAAAAAAGTACATGCCATACTTTTCATCCCAGAATAACACATACAGCAAAACAAGAGATTAGTACAAGAATGGAAGAAAACGCACCTTGCCTGAAACATACTACCAAATGGATCAAATGCAGCCAAATCATTGTTGCCACAGAATTGTGACTCTACTTCAGCTTCACTAAATCCAGAATAGTTTTCATTACCAGAGACAGTACTACCAAATGAGCTTGAATACTCGGTTGCATCTGGGTCATCATCATCAGCTAAGCTGATGCCATTGGTATGTGTACAATTAATAATGTCAACTGCTACATCCTCAAAGGTATTTGATCCCTTAGTTTGTTGTTCGAATAAAGCGTCCATTACAAACATGGTGTCCTCACAGTTCCCCACACACCTTAAAACTTGTCCGTCTGAATTTTCCAAGAAATTCTTATTTCCATCATCTGGTCCAGCCCGTACTGTGGAATTCGGTTTACTATCTGGATCATTGTCCACCAATGGTTGAGTGGGAACCATCATACAGTTTCTTATTAACAGCTAGCCTGAAACAAGATAAGACCAAAGTGAGAGCATGTTAGTGAATACTTGTAATCTGTTCAACTCACGAACTCAACAAACTGCACACTGTCAAAATTATGAGAATATGAAGAAAAAATATAATTACGACTCAAAAGGAACCTTCAGGGAAAACACCGAACATTCAAATCATAATAACAAAACAAAGATAGTAGCAACATGAATAATTAACCCAAACTTGAATTTTAGTTAACCTATAACAAGGAAGATTATACAAATGCAAGTTCGGAAACCTAACCCTATCTGCAGATTAATAAACCTAAAGGCATGGAACATACGCCTAAATCTGAATACAATAATGCAAGTATTATCTTACATGTCAATAAAGATCCCAAAATATACCAACTATATTATGATTCACAACCCTATCATTACACATTAAACTCAATCCTAAGAGACGGAAGAACAGATGCAACTTTGATGATGTATATATAGTTGCCAATTCAAATGCCATGATGAATTCCAACATACATTTACAAACCCGTGTACCAACACTACACACTACAATCCTCACAGAAGCATAAAAATCCATTTTTTTACATTATTGTCAGTAAATACTATCCCATAGATAAAAAAAATAAAAAATAAAAAAGAATCTTGATACACAGCTCTTCAAACCCAAGGAAAACAAACACATGGGTTTTGCCTCTAATACAGTTAACCATAATTGTCCACCAGCTGACATACCAAAACACGTTGCTTGTACATCAAAACATAAAGTAAGCCACACACACATAAAAAAAAAGTTCTGTCTCTTACTCAATTTACTGGAAAAATTAAAAAGTGGAACGTAGCATCAAGACTATAAACAAACATCAACGATCCATAACAAATTGGCAAAACATGAGTACAGAGATTAAGGTAATGCGAGCAATTGACAGGCATTTACAGATAAATGAAACAAAATATAGCTTCGAGAAGAAGTATAAAGATACAGAGAAGAACTTCGATTTATCAGAGACCCATAAAAAAACATGGCGGACGTAGAGAGAGAGAGAGAGAGAGAGAGAAGCAGTGTACCAGTGAGTGAGAGAGTGAGGTCCGTGGAGGGAAGGATGGTTTGGGTTTAGGCGGCGACTGAGG
Source organism: Pelargonium fulgidum (assembly GCA_036897545.1). Classification (NCBI taxonomy): domain Eukaryota; kingdom Viridiplantae; phylum Streptophyta; class Magnoliopsida; order Geraniales; family Geraniaceae; genus Pelargonium; species Pelargonium fulgidum. Next base: position 9,024 of record JAYMTE010001820.1, read on the forward strand.
AAGAGAAAGTGTGCGAGACAGAGACAAGTTAACGTTATAAACCTAATATCTCCCAAACAATATGAAAATGTGTTACTTTTGGTGCTCTTTTTTTCTAATTACTTCCACAACTTCCCGCTTTTGTTCATACTACATGTTACCCCAACATTAATTACTAAATTGTTAAACAATGAATACATATAAATCGTAATTAATGCTTATTTGGCCGAACAATTTAAGCATTTTGAATTTCTTTTTAATTACTAAATTGTGAAACAATAAATACATATAAATCATAATCAATGCTTATTTGGCCAAACAATTTAAGCATTTTGAATTTCTTTTTAAGTAACGGGCTGAAGCATATTGTTGACATCATTAAATGGGATGGGTTAGGGTCTTGGGTTATACGGAGAAAAGTTACCGATGTCATGTAGGTCAATTTATAAAAAAAATTATACATAGCAACAACAGTGCATTAGAATTTGATAAGTTTACAAGTTCTCAATTGTATTGGATGCCTTTTAACTTTGGGATATTGAGACGATTTGACAAAGTTTTATTACGAAATGCATATCAACTATAAGAACAAAATTTAAGCTTGAAACTTGTAATTTTTTTTATGACTTGCAATCTTGGACTCTTGTGTTTAGGTTTGCATATCGTAATAAAGCACCCCATTAAGTAAAACTCATGGCGTGAGTTCCAAATTCCATATCGGAAGCGGGAGTAAAAGTCTTTATTAAGATAAAAATTGATTATATCAAGGTAATTAGATAAAGAATTATACCAAGGCGTGTTGGGCCAAACGATTGATGCGCTTTGGATTATTTTTTTTAGGTCTTAGGTTCGAGCTTCATTGTCGACGGTATGGGGTGGAATTTATGCCTTTGTAGGCCGGGAATTTATATAATAATAAAAAAGTAATTCTCAAGGGTCTCCTTGTACTTTACATGTTTTTCATTTGACACTCTTAAACTAATTTTGTGAAATTTAGGATATCTTTACTTTTCAATGTTGTTTTCGTTACTAACTCAGTTAGTTTGTCATGTAAAAGACGATTTTACCTCTTATGGAATTTCAAGAAGCTGGTCTCCTTCATCTCCAATGTGGTGTCGGCCATGGACTTTCCAAACTTTCGATTTGAAGGCGTTGAAGATAAATTATTGGAGAAAACTTAATGATGATTAGGGTTGCAAATTAGGGTAGATGAAGGATATTTTGAGAAATTTAATTTTTAATTATCATGTGTGGTGCACATGCTTTGATGATGTGATGTCCATAGTTGACTGGATAAAATGATGCGTCATCTCATGATGACGTGTGAGTTTTAAACGTGCTACAGTAGGTCACATTGATGAAATTGAAAAAATTGTCAGTCAGATCAAAACAAGCGAAAATCTTAAATAAAAGTTAACTCTAAAATTTGAACAAGTCCAAAGAGTCTCAAACCATTTAACCTTAATTTTAATTACACATATACTGTGATTATTGTGTTTTTTATGAGCTGAGCTACATAACATGAGGTAGATTTTTTAGTCCAAAACTTCATTCCTCTGTTCAACTATGATTTGAAAATACCTTCAACAAATAGACGTGTGTTTTGATAATTTATTTAACCCATAAGAAACTACTTCAATAATTGTTTGTGCTTAATATAATATGCATGGTGAAGGTATGAAACTTAACATAGACTACGAAACAAAACCCAAAAAAAAAACATGTTTGGAGCCTATCGGTCACTAAATACCTGAACCATCCCAACTTGCAGTCTGTATTATCCATATAATACTAATTTTTAGCTCATAAACTCTTAAAGGAATTTGAGGTAGAGATGTTGAAATATATGGCCGAGAGAGCTATCACATTTAGAAAGATTAAGAGAGATAACTAGAGAGAAAGCAACTTCTTGTGTTTATTGTGCTTGCATGCACAAAATATGAAAATACCGTTCACAAAACTATTTCAATGTAAATTGAGATTAATTTTCAATGTTGTTTTAAGCAAATTTTCTTTGATGAATCATTTAACAAAATTTTCAATGAACTTTTATATTTCTAATACTTTCATTTTTTTTTATTTATTATCAATTGAATTCGAAGCGTTTAAACCGTTTGGCACAACCTACTTTTTTTGGTAAGTCTTTCAATTTCAATACTATATACGTATCTCAAATTAAATAATTGATTACATTTTACTCATGATTTTAATTGAAAAAATTAATAACTTAAACTTAAACTAAAAAATAATTGAAATATATAAAGCCTCTCGTTAGAAACTTAAGTTGCATCTGGATATAAGAGTGGATTAGATTTTAAAAAATCCATTATGATTTCTTACGTATCGTTTGATGACAACAATTAATCAAATTTCAATACACATTATGTGACTTCATTGTATGATGGATGAAATAATCTAAGAAAAATAGATTGGATTACGCTAAGTTGAATTAATTTTTTTAATAAAAAATAGCTTTTGCATTAATTCATCAACTAATGGCTATAACTAGAACACATAAACATCTACAAATTAATACCCAGTATGCGTGCCATTCTATCCAGACAATTACCAGACAAAAGAAAAGAACAACTCACACTTCTGCACATGTATACCTAAAATACAGTGGAGGTAGAATTGGGTCCTCAGAGGTTAGTGATATCAAAGATGAGGCCAATGGTAGAGCAAGCCGTGAAGAAGAGTCTGCAACACAACAAAGACTTCCTCAATCAGCCATATATAAAATAGCAGATTTGGGTTGCTCGTCTGGACCCAACGCCTTGTTGTCTTGTCTCCAGTGTGCCAACAGGCATGCCACTCCACCCCTGAGCTCCAAATGTTTCTCAATGATCTCCCCAACAACGATTTCAACTCGATTTTTCACTCACTCCTTGATTTTTACAGGAGGCAACGGATAGAAAAAGGGCAAGCCTTGACATCATATTACATTTGTGCTACTCCGGGTTCTTTTCATGGAAGACTTTTTTCTACTTCATCTATGGATTTTGTTATTTCCACCTATACTCTGCATTGGCTCTTGTCATTGTCGTTATTAATTCATAATTTGAATTATTTCATTCTTTAAATGAGTGTCATTGCTTGTTTATTAAAAAAAAAAACAACTAGTTTGTGTGATATATTTACCAATTGCACCATCACAATCAAGTGTTATAATAACTTTAAGTGAAGCTAATTAATTTATTATAAGGGTGCTATTTATGCACTACTAATTTCCTATAAATAAATAAAAAACTCGTTTTAGGACAAAAATCAAATAATAGAAAAATAAAACACTCATTTCCATACAATGAAAGTAAATAAAAAGAAGTACTCCCTCCGTCCCAAAATGAATGTCCTATTTGTCTAAATTTTTTATCCCAAAATAAATGTC
>JAYMTE010001821.1:0-12384 GCA_036897545.1 Pelargonium fulgidum
GTCGTCCCCGGCCAGATCTGGAACTGGATATGAACTAGATCTGGATTAGGGTTGTTTTTTTTTTTTATTATAAATTTTTCGTCAATTTCATGAATTTTACGGCGAGTTCATGATGTTTCTGGCGAGTTTATCAATTTTTCGGTGAGTTCATGAATTTTCCAATGAGTTCATGAATTTTCCGGCGAGCTTAGGTTGAAGAAGAAATGTAAAGTCAAGGGCATTTTGGGGTTTTCTCAAAAAAAAGTTTGATCATGTGTCCAGCACATGACCAAACAATGTCATTTTCCGTTAAAAGGATGGACGGAATCAAACTGTGCATAGTTCAGAGTAGTCCAAAGTTACGACCCTAAGTTTAGAGTATTAAGTTGTAAAATGTGTTTAGTTCAGAGGTGCTATCTGTAATTTCTCCTATATTTTACAATCTAGTTTAGTTCATGGATTTTGAATATGGACTCAAATGATAATTGTTTTTAGTTCCAATCAATTTTTTTGTCAAGTTATTTGACCCTGAATTTGAAATATATCAAATATAGTTGGATCGTCACGTTAGTAAAATAATTTTTAAAAAAATTATTATTTAATATATTTTAAATTTCACATTAGAGAAAATTAAATAACGAAAACTAACATCAATAACGATTTTAGGTATATATTTAAAAATTCAAAGACTAATTCACATATAAAAGTAATATTTGATTCAACTTACATGTTTAACATAATCCGTATGTCTTACAAGTCTTGAAAATGAAACTAAATTACTTGACATATTATTATCAAACACTGTTATTTTTGTTACATGCTTTAATTTAACAGAAGCTCGTCTACCTAGATTTGACTAATTTTCTTACCAACCATACAAAACTTAAGCAAGATACATTAATTGCATGTTTCGTTAACTTTTTTTTTCAAAATTTTGAAATAATGCATGTTTGTAAACTTTGAACTATATATGTGAACGATTATTTATTTATTTATAAATATTAGTCAAACAAGTCTGTTTATAAAATTATATTTATAAATGAAGGCTTAAAAAAAGCTTGCATCAGTAATTTACCTTGTACAAAACCTAGGGCAAGAAAGTGGAATAGTGCAAGAATTATTAAAAGAAAATGCAGCAACTATTCTATACCTATTGCATCAAACATTGGAACACTTCAAGGTTTCAACTACTCCAGCTAACCCAATTTAATTATTCATTTTTCATTCATATTTTACTTCATTTGTTATTGGAGTTTAAGATTTTACTTAATTTATTACTCTATCAGTATCAAAATAACCTTAATTAATTGGTTAATTTTTTTTTTATCAACAGAATACAAGTTATAAAATAAAATAGTGTTTCAAAATTTGTCATCACATGAAATTTAGACTACAATTAATTGACACAATGTAATTAAAAAGAAGATAATTACAGTTTCATCCCTTTTGGTAAACTTCCATTTCACCTTACACTTAATTATTTGGTTTGTTCACGAACTATTTCCTACCCAATGGTTTGTAGAATTGGTTCTGTCACTAATCCAGTTAACTACGGTGTAAAATGACGAATTTCTTCTTGTTCCCCAAACAAACTCTAACTCAACCTTTTATCTCTCACTTCAACCTTCTACCTCTCACCCAATATCCGATGAGCCTCTCTCTCGGCTTCGAGCTTTAAACAACGCCACGCACTGTGGTCGATCTGCATGGTGGAGCATGAACAACCACTCCGTCTGCTCGCGCCGGAGGTGGCTCTCTCTTTGGCGACATCATCATCTCATTCTCCATTTCTCCTCTCGTCTCCAACAACTTTCCAAATCTACATTTGATTTGGTTGTGTATGGATTTTGGTTTGGTTGTGGTATGAATTTTGATTTCGCTGTAATTGGATTTGGTTTATTTTTTACTCCCTCCGTCCCAAAATGAGTGTCTTGTTTCCATTTTTTACAAAAATTAAGGATTACAAGATAATTGAATGTGTTTTTAATATTACCCTCACTTTTTCACCTACACCCCATGTGCACCTATAAGTGATAAGGGTAATATGAAAAAAATAATAATATAATAGCCTAAAAATAAAAACATAACACTCATTTTGGGATAAAAAATTTAGACAAATAGGACACTCATTTTGAGACGGAGGGAGTATAGTGTAAACTGAAATTATAGAGGCCAAGAGAGGATGTAGAAGCGAAACAATATTAGGCAGCGATTGGAATCAAGAATTCCAAACCCAATTTTTAGACCAAAAAGTCCTAATCCAAACGTATGTTTTAGTTTGGGAAAGGTCAATGACATGAAAGAAAGACGCGTGCCTGCTGCAAATTGCTGCTGCTATTGCAAGATCTCCAGCAGTCTCTGGCAGTCGCATCCCACTGACAACGTTTAGGCAGATGTCCTAGTGTAGAAAAGGAAACAGAGTACATAAATCACGAAGAAGTAACAAAAACGATAACAAACGGTTCATAATAGTAATGAAATGAAAATTAAAACAACAAACATAAGCAATGAATGACTGAATCGTGTAAGACCGACGAAACGAATATAGATTAATAATATCTACCACAAATCGAATATTATTGATATCAGTTGAACCATCTCCTTCCACAAATTACCTTTCACGAGCATTACTCTAAATTTCACATAATTTTATAATAACAATAATAAATAAATTGTAATTTTGAAATGATACGTCACGTGTCGAGTGTAACTTACATTCTCTTGGAGCTTTAGACCAGCTTGCTTGGCGAGAACCTAAATTACAAGGGAAAAAAAAAAAAGGAAGAAAAAAAAAAAAACAGTTCTTAAGATGTATGAAGGAACCACAATGATTGACTCTGTAAAATATTAATGTGATGTAAAAAATAGCACCACAAAGGTAGTCAGAAAATACATGCATGCGGGTTTGGCTACCCATTGTCGAGAAGGTAATTTGTTCATAAATCTCTCTCTCTCTCTACACACACACACACACACACACATGTTTCCCCTAGAGTTCGACAAGCTTTGTGAATTTATAATACCAAGTGAAAGCATATAGAATCAGATTAGAGTATGCAATTTGAGCCCGAAGCTGTATCTCAGGTCTCATAAAATATAACAACTAATATTTGGGTTGGATTGGATCGGGTTTATCATGAAAAAGTGCGAATCAGGTTGGGCAAGCTACACATTATATAGAAACATGTGACCTGAAGCCCGGGTTCAGCCCCACAAACCTGTACATCTTGTAGATCGGGTTCGAATTGGGTATTGTCAACCCGATCCAAAAGTCGAATTATTAACACTAAATCAGATATAGTTGACATGCCTGTTTGAAACCACAAAAAGAGTCTCCAAAAATACTCACTGAAATAATCAGGTCGGCTCGGTTAGATTGTACCCCATTGAAATGCCTCGAACCTTTTAAGCCAGATACACATAATGCCTACATGATTCAGACAGTCAATAAGATCACGAATATGCTTGCTAAATGGCATTGACCCAGAAACAAAAAGAGAAACATTTCGAGATACTAGATCAGCATTTCTTGATTCGCAAACAATAATGGAAAAGTTCATTTAGATTAACCCTAACTGCTAAAACTGTTGTTCTCATTCCAAAAACTGTCGGGATATTAACAGTTTCATCAAATGAATATTGCAAATTCCATATAACGAGAAAAGAAGTAGAATGATAAAATGGAAAAACCTGAATTTCGACAAGGAAAGTCCGTGTTCCATCCATAACTGCTGCAACAGCTAATCCCGCTAAAACCTCTGAATCCAAGTGCTGCTCGGTTAAAAACATTGCACTAGGGTTTGAAACAGCTTGCAGTCCCGCTTGTGACATTTCAAATACTCCAAGCTGGGAGCAAAAATATCATCAATACTTAGCTGAAAACATTTTATAAGAACTGAAAACATTTACCATTCAATTATATGCACAGAAATAGCCTTAATAAAAACTATGAAGAGCCAACATGGGTTGGTCCAGCGGTTAAAGGCTTGGTTCTCCTGCTTGTCAGGTTTGGAGTTCGAGTCACCGTGTGGTCGTTTAAAAAAAAATTAAATCAAAAAATAAAAAATAAAAAATAAAAAAAAAACTATGAAGAGAAAATTCTATTTCTGGCCAATCGGGAATTCGGGATAGGTTTTGGTGACTCATTTGCCAAAGAAGAAAAAAATTATCGGCTAAAATGGGCAATGATAATATGACGGTATGTGGAACATCAGAAGCTACAACAAATGAGTTGCAGATCTCTCATTATTTGTATAATCTATCAGGTTCGGGTAGGGCGGGTTATAGTCGTCCCGTCCCCACTCTGTTACCCAGAAAAAATACCCGTCCTGTGCCCCGTTTGGGGCGGGAACATTGGGTCCCCGCTAGATTAGGGTAAAATTGCCATCCCTAAAATGAGTTGCAGATGAAACTTGAAAAAGAAACTGAATACGTAAGGTGAGTCCTTGAGATCACATGGATAAAGGATATGCGTGATAAATAAAAGGAAAAACTGCCAAAATGGTTCTTGAACTATCAAGGGACTTTCATTTTGTTCGGTTATCAATAGTTGGGGAAAATTGGCGTAAAATTGATTAAGGGACCAAATTGGTCGGATCTTGATAATTTAGGGACCGTTTTGCTAGGTTTTCCAAAAAAAACCAAGCCATAGCCATATTACCTCATCGGTGGACCCAAAACGATTCTTTACGGAACGAAGCAAGCGATGAGATGTGTGCTTCTCCCCCTGAGAATTGATACATAGATATGTTACCAAGAGAAACTGAGATGAATAACCAAAAAATAGCAAACATCATCAAGCACCATCTAAATAAATATGCTATTAATATCAATCAAAATCACCTACGGAACTAGAAAACAATTCTTAACAAAACTGATATCTGGCCCACATGTTTGTGAGTTTTTGGTAGCACAAAATATTATGCAAGATGCACTGATTGGGTCAGGCGACCCACACATTTTCCATCATATACCCACAATCCACACCTCTTGCGGGTTGGATTCAGTTAGGTCTTTTCATCCCGAAACCGAAACCGGAATTGCTAACTCTACATATACCTATGTATAACTCAATGCTTCTCGGAATGCCAAGGAGTTGAGCATAGTATACATAGTGGCCAACTTGGAACTAATACTACTAATATCTCACAGTTCTGCACATCTTTCAGGTGAATAAGACCGACTTCTTTATCAGTCTCCAAGCAGTGTTGACACAGTTGGACATAAATTTCATGTAGTGTCAAACGAAACATATATTTAAGCTAATAAAGGGAAGAAATTGTGATGAGATACCCACTTCCAAATACAAAACAACATCGACGATGTGCTCCAAGACACGAGGTCCTGCAATATCTCCGGTTTTTGTCACATGTCCAATCTGGAATATACAAAAGAGGAGAAAAGTAAACGAGTCTGACTTGGTTTAACAAATAATAATAATAGTAAAATAACAATGTTCAACAAAAGGATCATGACTCATCATCTTATCACAGTCCTTGGCTCATCATCTAGTATCATATATCACTACCTAAGGGCCTCTGGGGTGATCTAAATTCTGGAATTCACTGGAAAATGCACATTTAAGGACCTGTGACACACAAATTTAAGTAGGTTTGGGTTCAGCTTAATCGGTTCGTGTCAAGTGTCAACTAACTTAACCCGTTGAATGATCAGGTCATGTTTGTGAAGAACACGTTCAAGCCACCTAACCCAATTATTGACCCACTTAAATAAAAATGTAAATTTTCAAACAAATCGTGTGAAAAATGGCCCATATAGATTATATGGCTCAAATATATTGGGTCGTGTTGGGTTGTGTAATTTTGAACCCAATTATGTAAACTTGTTAGCCGTGTCATACCGTGTCAACCCGCTCATAAGCGGTTCGTGTTCGCATTATGTAATTCAGCCCATTTAACAATCAGGTTGGGTTTGGGTTGAACCATTCAACAGAGCACTAAACTAACACGACCCACGAAAACAAATTGCCACCCTTATGCACATTAAAGGTAACAAGCATAATTATGTCAAAAGGGACAAATCTCGAAGAAAAGTACAGGATCAGTGAGCCTAATATGAACTCGGAGTTTCTAAGACTTTAAGAAATCGATAGATGATCAAAGATGAGTCAGATAATGAACACTCACCAAAAGAACAGGAACATTAGTTCTTTTTGCATAACGAAGCAAGGCTGATGTGCATTCCCTCACCTGCCACAGAGCAGCGGTGTCATCATCAGCATGTATGTTGTCCCAAAACCAACATATACCATTATAGATAATGTTGAAGCCATATAGGCCAAACATACTGAGCTAAAACCTGATTTATTTTAGTATGTAATATCCTTACCTGTGTGACACCTCCAGCACTTCCAGTCGTGCTTCGCAAATAAGCTGTTTGAATTGAATCAACAATAAGAAGCTGAGGAGAGAGCAGATCTGATTTCTCTAATACATCCTGATAGAAGGAAAAGATCCATCACTTTAGGTTTTGTGGAAAAAACAATGCAACAATCAAAATGATTGTCAGTAATATAGATAACCATTAAGTTAGGAATTACACACACCTCAACATCAGTACTTGAATACAAGAAAAGTTCTTTTGTCCCAATCTGCATACGGTCAGCTCGATTTCCGATTTGTTCTACACTCTGTTGCATAAGATGCAAACAAGTAAATTATCCAAAAGATATATGTGAGGTCCAGTTATAAAATGAAACTGTCGTTGCTGTCTGTTGACAATATAGTATAAAAAATTTGAAGCTACACAAACAAATCACAAGTAATTTTTCTTAATCATTTTGAGTCTTATTTCCCATCCTAGGTTGATAAATATTCAAATTTCTTGCAAGTTTTCAAATTAATCATTCAACAAGATTTTGCAAAATATTAAGTTCGCTTAATGAATAAGTACCGAGTACTGACCTCTTCACCAGAAACATACACAACAGGACCCGGTTCACGAGTACCATGCCCTTGAGATATTAATGCAGCAACCTTCCATTCAAAAGTACAATTTATATTAGACCGAAACAGAATACAAGATTATGATTATTAGTATATAATAGAAAATACGGAAAAGAGAATATAAAAGAAATTAATAAAACAAAGTCACGCAGAAATTAATAAAACAAAGTCACGCATCATCCAAAAAGTGGGAAAAAAAACAATAAATATGAACTATAACCTACACCTGCAATAACAGAGTGCTCTTGCCAACACCAGGATCTCCCCCAACCAGAACTAAAGAACCTAACAAAAAGAAAAAGAAAAAAGAAAAAGTTATGAAGTTAAGATAAAGTTCAACCACTAATCATCAATGAAAAACTTGAACTTTGCTATTGAACAGGACATGAGATCCATTTAAGCAAGAATTTGAATTTCAAGACAAAAATGACAAAATATATTGAATCACATACTACTAAACTGGATTGGAAATGCATTTTTTATTTTTGCTAAATAAAATCAGAATGTTCTCTTAAGAATAGTTTTACGAATTTGAACGTAAAAATAAAAAAAGGGAGAACCCAATAACCCCATCACCATATACATTTGTCTGTGCGTTTCATGCACCTAACTGAACTAAGAACAATGAGCATGTAATCACTAATCAGCAGACATTAAAAGATGAAAAAATCAAACTTAAATATTAGCACAAATATTAACGAAGTTTAACCAAACCTGGTACGACACCACCACCAAGCACCCTTGCAACTTCACTCCCAAATGATCCAGGCCTAAATATCAAGCACAATAAACAAAAACATTTACTTCATGGTTCCATAGATATCTTAGAACATGGTATAAAATCTTCTGCGATGTACATGTATACACCTAAGAATTACCAGAGAGAAGTATGTCACTTACTTGAAAGCGATCTAAAGAAATTCTAGCATGCTAATAATATGCATCACATGTGTAATTATAGCAAAAATAATAGGGATATGAATGTCAATCATAAGAATCTGCTGTTTGACTAATTCTGCTATTAAAAATGATCCAACCTGATAAGAATGAAGTAATTTATGTCTCTTGAACTCCATAATTCAGAATCTTAGAGAATGTTTAACTATATGCAAAAGCAAAAAAGTAATTAGAAAAGTAATATGCTAAGGAACTAAACCTACCTAGCAACAACCATAACTAGAAATAAATTTGCTTGTCTCACTAGTTAAAAGCCCTTCAAGCCCATAGTTCCAGTCAACCATGGCTGAAATAATAACTTCTTATCATCAATTTTGCATATTTATAACGAATATCAGTATGTCCTTTTCTTTTCCATGAATCATGGCAACTAGACAGAGAGAAATAGGAAAACCAAATATAAATAAGCAAAAACTCACAAAGGAATCCGCCACTCTTGCTTATTGATCCCTCGGTTGACATCTGTCAACCGCATTGGAAGCACCTTGTCTGTTCGTCTGCGGAGCCATGACTGCCCTGTATTTCCTGATACCTCGGACCCACTTATCTCATCCCCACTCCCACCATTATCTCCTAAAGAGAATTGCTTGAGTGTACCTACAGACTCACAAGCCTTGCATTCACCCCACCACTTTACCTCTGCATGACCACAGTTTACGCAAACCCAGACACTCTTTCCCTTCTTTCTTTTCGTCACTACATCACTAATGCAGAATCCCTGTCCAAACCCATTCTCAACAACCTTGGAAGAATCCTTAGCCCACTTAGCAAAATCAGAACTGTTAGCTGACCTCCTACATAACAATTTTGCCTTCTTGACACTCCCTTTAGTACTGTCTCTATCCAAATCATTTATCTCCTCACTAGCAAATCCCTTCCCAGAGACATGAGTTGAACTCTCATTGTCAGCAGTCCCTACAACCCTCTCTCCGGAAAAATCCTCACCCCCCTTGTTACACTTCAACCCGGTCACCAACCCACCCATCAAATTCTCATCTCTATATAAACCATTAATCCCCTCACTAGAGCTTGCCAAACCCATTTGAGTTTTCTCTTCGGAAGCTGATCCTGTCTCATGCTTCATTGAAAACTGAAAAGGATGGACCATATCCTCCTGCATTGGGAGCCATGACTGCCTTATATTCTCTGAAACCTTAAGCCAACTTGTCTCATTTGCCACTGGTTCCTCGCTAGCAGTTCCCTTCCCAGAGCCATGAGTTGAAGTCTCATTCTCATTAGTCCCTATAACCCTCTCTCCGGGAAAATCATCACCCTCCTTATTACATTTCAACCTGTTCGTTGACCCACCCGCCAAACTCTCATCTCTGTCCAAACCATTAATCACATCACTAGAGCTCGTCAAACCTACTTGGGTTTTCTCTTCAGAAACTGATCCCGTCTCGTGCTTCATTGAAAACTGCAAAGGATGGACCATACTCTCCCACATTGGGAACCGTGACTGCCTTGTATTCTCTGAAACCTTAAGCCAACTTGTCTCATTTCCCACTACGTCCTCGCTAGCAAATCCCTCCCCAGAGACATGAGTTGAAGTCTCATTCTCTTTAGTCCCTATAACCCTCTCTCCGGAAAAATCCTCAACCCCTTTATCACATTTCAATCTGTTCACTGACCCACCCACCAAACTCTCATCTCTGTCCGGACCATTAATGCCGATACCAGAACTCGACAAATCCATTTGCATTCCAGTTCGGGAAGTTGACTCCAAATCCTGCTTTAGTGTCATCGGCAACGGAAGGACCTCGCCCACCTGCTCTGGGAGTGATGAAGGCACTGCATTCTCCAAAATCTCAAGCCCACTTGCCTTATTCCCTGATACATCCTCAGTCAATCTCTTCCCCAAACCATGGGTTAAACCCTCGTTCTCAACAATTGTGGCAGCCCTATGTACTGAAGGATCCTTAATCCCCACATCATAATTGGAGTCTTTTGCTGATCCTCCCACCAAATTTGCTTGCATAACACTCCCACAAGCCTCATCTCTGTCCAAATCATTAATCCTGTTACTAGACATTGACAATCTCTTCTGGGTTTCCTCTTCGGAAGCATAACCTAATTCTTGCTTCATTGACAATGGCATTGGATGGACATCACCCACCGGCTTTGGGAGTGATGAATGTACTGCATTCTCAGAAACCTCAAGCCCACTTGACTTATGCCCAACTGAATGCTCAATAGTCTTAAAACTCTCACTCATCTTATCGTTGTTTAAATCACTAATCACATCACCAGAAGTCCACATAACGTTTTGCGTTTCACCTTCAGAAGTCAAATCAGATTCCTGCTTTGGTACTGATGAACAAGCTGCATTCTCAAAAACCTTGGGCTCACTTGACTTATTCCCCACTGAGAACTCACTAGTCTTAACACTCTCAATCGGCTTATCTCTGTTCAAATCACTAGCCACATTACCAAAATTCCACATTCTCATTTGCGTTTTACCTCCAGAAGTCAAATCAGATTCATGTTTTGGTAGTGATGAAAACATTGCATTCTCAGAAACCTCAGACCAACTTGAGTTATTCACCACAGAGAATTCACTAGTCTTAACGCTCTCACTTGGCTTATCTCTGTTTAAATCACTAACCACTTTACCAGAACTCCGCATAGCCATTTCCGTTTCACCTCCAGAAGTCAAATCAGATTCCTGCTTTGGTAGTGATGAACACGCTGCATTCTCAGAAACCTCCAGCCCACTTGAATTATTCACCACTGAGAATTCACTAGTCTTAACACTCTCACTAGGCTTATCTCTGTCTAAATCACTAATCGCATTACCAGAACTCCACACGCCCATTTGCATTTTACCTCCAGAAGTCAAACCAGATTCCTGCTTCGGTAGAGATGAACACACTGCACTCTCAGAGACCTCGGGCTCACTTGACTTATTCCAAACTGAATTCTCCCTAGTGTTAATACTCTCACTCGGCTTATCTATGTTTAAATCACAAACCACATTACTAGAACTCCACCTACCCATTTGCGTTTCACCTCCAGAATTCGAATTAGATTCCTGCTTTGGTAGCGATGAACACACTGCCTTCTCTGAAACCCGAAGCTCTATCTTGTCATTGCTCAACCCCTTATCCCTCCCTCCATGAATCACTCCCTGATTCCGATAGTTTTTCCAGTTACTCCTATCTCCGCCAACAGCAATGTTTAACCCTCTCCCTGAAACCCCATGCCTATTCGCCTTGTCACGAATCCCCCCGCCTTCATTTCCCAAGCCCCGCAACATCGTCCCAGAATTCCTGCACTTCCAACAAGGCCCCCACTGATTCTGTAGTTTAACACCACAACTAGGGCAAACCCAGGAACTAGGTCTCTCCTCAACCCTCCGATCAAATTCTCGCCTCGCCTCCAATCCTCCTTCCCGCCGTGCCTTCTTGACATTCTTATAAATCCTCTCTCCTTCATCAACATAAGTTTTCTGACCATCGGGTACCTCGGAATCCTGTTTCCGACCTTCGATCGGAACTCTTGTGGGCACTATTGTGCGCTTCGCAGGGTTGTACACCATCGAAACAACACGGGATTCAGCATATCCAGGACGATTCGGTCTCTGAACCATCTCTTCAGCTGAACCAGCCCTCTCCTCAACCGTCCGATCAATTTCCGCCTTCCTGACATTCTTGTAAATCCTTTCTCCTTCATCAACATAAGTTCTCTGACCATCACGTTCCTCAAAATCCTGTTTCCGACCTGCGACTGGAGCTCTCGTGGGCACGATCGTGCCCTTCAGAGGGTCGTACACCATCGAAACAGCACGGGATTTGGCATATCCAAGACGATTCGGCCTCTGAACCATCTCTCCAGCCGAACCAGCCTTCTCCTCAACCCTCCGATCAATGTCCCGCGTCGTCTCCGATCCTCCTTCCGGCCACGCCTTCCTGGCATTCTTGTAAATCCTCTCTCCTTCATCAACATAAGTTCTCTGACCATCGCGTTCCTCAAAATCCTGTTTCCGACCTTCGACCGGAACTCTCGTGGGCGCGATCGTGCGCTTCACAGGGTCGTACTCCATCGAAACACGGTTTTTTCGGTCATAACTGGATCTCGCCGGCCAAGATTCGGCATATCCGGGACGGTCGTATTTGTGGCCATAGTGACGGAGAAATTGGGGGTTTCGGAGGGATTGGAAAGAGAGGTGCGATAGAGATTTTTGAATGCTGAGATTGATGATTTGCTTCTGGGTGTAGAATGATCTCATCTCTGGTTGTTGATTGAGATTTGAGAGAGTGAGAGATAGAGCTAAAACCCTAGTTTGAGTTCGTTAGGGTTTAGGGCTTTGGATTCTGAAAACCCGCCAAGTTCAAAACAGTGAACTGAGAAAAGCAGGGAAGTCTATTAGAACTTTTGACAATGTTTATAGAAGGTAAAAAGAAGAGAAAGAGTCTATAGAAGATCTGTGTTATGTTTGTTAAAATTGAATTGTAAAATGAGGTGTGAGAAGGAGTTGTGTTTG
>JAYMTE010001822.1:0-12383 GCA_036897545.1 Pelargonium fulgidum
GTTATAGGAAACACTTTTCGCTGGGTTGCAAATGGGGGTCAAATCTGGTAGTGACAATTGCAGCCACCATTGTTGACTAACCAGCCAGCCAGCCACACATCATTTCAACATATTTATATCATATAATATATTTATATTTTAGTTAATATAGTAAAATGAATGATTATTGATTTGTAGTTGATTCTTGTCTTCTTAGATATTAAATTAGTACTTGTGGATTAATTGGCTTATTATTTATTTGTAGTGAATTTTTGTTTCACTTCGAGACAACTAATTACCCTATGGTATCAGTAAATGTGTAATTTGTTAAAGTTAATGAATATTTTTATTCTCTCATCAAGTGTTGTGCATTTGACCCATATAATTCCTCAATAGCCATATTACTCTTAACACATTTTAAACCATAAAATGTGTTTTTTTTTAATTTTTATTTTTTTATGAAAGGCGCCATCATGATTAACGAATGTTGAGAGATACCTTATAACTGTTTGCAAATTAATATTTTGATTTAGTTTATTTTTTCAGAGGCATTTATATGCTTATTTATTAAAAGATTATAAGTCATGCCTATGCTTGTTATTTATTTATTTTTGGCATTCCAGACAGTATTTCGAAATCCAAAAGCTGTCAAACCATATTCTGTTCCTGGTCCTGGACGTTGCAATCTACCTGCAGCTGCCATTCATGCATCTCCAGATACTGTAGTAGTAGTTGATACAAATGCCCCTGCAGCACATGTTGCTGTGCATACCTGGCAACCAAACACGCCTGATTACCACGGTGTTCCTTTCCAGTTTCAACGTGGTAAGCATACAGCTAACACATCAAGTGGAGCATTCGCGCGCATGTTTAAAGGGTCAGGTGGTGGTGCTGATGAGTGGTGTTTTCCCAAAGCTCTAGCGTTTCCTGCACCTAGAATCAATAGCTCAGCTGTTGTTTCTATCACATGTGACAAAGAAATTATCACAGGTTTGCACAGTGTAATCTTTCTGCTATGTATGTCTATTTATTACTTCTTCCGTCCTTCTTTCTGGGTCATGCAGTGAAATTCAAAATTTTTTAGGGGAGAAGTAGTTTGAGTTAGATAAAATAAACAAAATTGTAATTTTCCACGTCTGCCTTTATAGTGAAGTTAAACTATGTAACCTTTGAATTAATAAAATGGTGACGTTGGAAAGTGAAATACAGTACATCAAATATGAAGAATAAAAACTAATATTACAGGACTCACTAAAATGGGTGTGCTGAAATGTTTTTATTTTTTATTTTATTTTACTGGAAACCTGTTCAAATCTGTGATTTAGTAAAAGTAATGTTTCTTGCCAAGAAGTGTGTCTGTCTCATGAAACCCTGATAGGGTTTTTCTTCACGTTCACTCCTATGTCCACAAAAGAAGTCCTAAATTATGATTGGCATCCTAGCATCTAAACATCTTTAGTGGTGCATGTTGATATGAGCTCTCTAATTTTTTTTTTTTTACTTGTGATCAGGCGGACATGTGGACAACAGTATCAAGCTATTATCGTCCGATGGAGCAAAAACCTTAGAGACAGCCACTGGGCATTGTGCTCCTGTCACTTGCGTTGCTCTTTCACCTGATAGTAGCTATCTTGTGACGGGATCTCGAGACACAACCGTTGTACTTTGGAGGATACATCGGTCATTTACTTATCACCCAAGCAGTGTGTTAGATTCTTCTATTGGTACTGGGACCCCCACTGCAAGATGTAGTAATACATTAGCAAATATCCTGGCAGACAAAAGTAAGAAGCGTCGTATTGAAGGTCCCATACATGTCTTCCGGGGCCACCACAGGGAAGTTCTCTGTAGCTGTGTCAATTCAGATATTGGAATTGTAGTGTCATGTTCCAAATCCTCAGATGTATTGCTACATTCCATTGCAAGGGGTCGTTTGATAAGAAGGCTGGCTGGTGTGGAGGCACATGCTGTCTCCATTTCACCTGACGGGGTTGTACTGACTTGGAACAAACTGTGGCATACTCTAAGTACTTTTACTCTTAACGGGGTGCCAATTGCTAGAGCACATCTTCCTTTCTCCAGAAGTATCAATTGTATGGGAATTTCTGCAGATGGAAAGATCACTTTGATTGGAGTAAAGGTGTGTAAGGATATTGATGAATCAGATGTGACTGGGGAGGATAAGAGATTGGATGTTTCAGCACCTTCAATTTGCTTCCTCGATCTACATACTCTGAAGGTATTCAAGTATAGAAGTTGTTAGGCGAATAAATGTGTTACAAGCATTGTGCACTTAGCTTGTCCTCACTTAGATGAGTTATGGTACAACACGTGAACATCCCATCTTATTAGGACTGTCTACGAGGTTTCAACTTTTCTGATGTTAGGAACCAAAGGCACGACTATATTGCAAAAGTTGTCCAAAATAACGTAGGGAATTTAAATTTGAATATATTCTATCGATGTGTAAATATTGGCAAATTTCCTAATATTTAGATGAAAGTGCTCAATAGAGAGTCAATCAGGAATGTTTTGTTTGATTAGTAGATTGGATTTACTTGTTACATATGCTTGTAAAGTAAGGATATTTAGATGTGCAGAAGTGTCAATATATCAAGGCTTGAGGGTTATTTACTTATAAGTGTCTTAGATGAGTACACCTAATTTATGAACAAGCTAGTAATACTCATTCATGTTTTGCAGGTAGTTCATGTATTCAAGCTTGGAAAAGAGCAGGATATTATAGCTCTGGCTCTAAATAAGGATAATACACATCTTTTGGTGTCTACTGCTGATAAAAAGTTGATAATCTATACTGACCCAGAAGTAAGTTAAATATTTTGTATTTTCCCATCTAGTATTTGATTTCCTGAATTGGGCTTGTCTAATAATTTTCTTGTCCATTATATATACATAAATGCAGAGCAAAGGTAGGTTGGGGGAACCAGCTTTGCCTCGGAATTGGTTAACGGGATTGACTTCTTCACTAATGGCTTAGATGACCTTCTATAGTTGATATAAATACTCAACCCGGCCATGGAATACTCTAAAAAGATAGATGTATCCAACAACCGGCCATTAGATCTCGCTTCAATCACCAGCCCCAAAGTTGGTCGTGTTTTGGAGGAATAGTATTGGTAAGTTGAGACTACCATAATCCATTGAATTAAACTCGTGACGTTTATTGGTTGCAGTTGGTTGAGGTTGAAAGTGGCGGATCAGATGCGCTCAGCTCAGCTCAAGCTCAAGCTTGGGTGTGGGATGAGGTTGAAAATGATGGGCTGAGCCCCCCATACAAAGTGATAGTGTTAGGCTCACTAGAGAGAGAGAGAGAGAGAGAGAGAGAGAGAGAGCTATAGCTATGTTGGCGGATGTAGCATATGTATGTAGCTTACAAGTAGAACAACCCTCCTAGTGCAGTGCAGTGCAGGGTTTATATGAATTGAGGGTGTTTTGTTCATTTTTTTGTCTACTAATTCCATTGTAGTTACAGAAATTCAACAGTTTTTTGTTGTTGAATATGTAGTCTCTGTTCTCCTAATGCCACTGTCTTCTTCTCTCTTTACCTTTTCTATAGGGACTTTAATGGAGTTCACACTCTCAAGGGACTATGAGAAAAAAAGTCTTACTCCAAACATGAAAATTTGTAATCCCAACATTTTTTTTTTTTTGTTCTTTTATCTAATGTTTGTAACTTGTCTTCGCGGGTTATTATATTCATAGAAACACTGACATACCGGATAAATCAGGTATCTTCTATTGCGAAATATTTTGCCAAGGTTTGTGTGTCTTGTAAAACAAAAATTAGATCCACGGAGTATATACATCAGAAATTGTTATGTATACTACTATACATAATCTTTTACACACTGATGATATACAAATATTGGATCCCAAAACTCCATTACATTAGTAGTGTTTGAAACTACCAGTGTCCTGGCCAGCCACACGATTGTGCACTACTAACAAGGCGCACGACCATGTACTTTTCGTTTTGTCCATTTCAGCTCAAACTTGCCTATTTTGACCCAGCTCGGCTCAAATCAACGCATGGGACAATAAACCCAACCCATAGTTTACGTGGATTGATCCAAAACCTAATTAGACCACACGTCTTTTTTTAGAGGAAACCGCACGTGTCTTAATTCGATGTATTTGTAGGCTTTATTTATTTACATTAGAATTTGTAAATACTCTCCGTTCTCCAAGCACAATCGGGAAAACTTCTTTATAGAAATTCTTAATTTTGTGGTAGTGACTCCATGTAGGGACTTACATGAGAGCTTTTTTGGGAGCAGGTGCATGTCCTTGGAATTAAGGAACATTGCAAAGGAAGTGGGGGTTGGATATGTGTTGCAGCAGGGTTGGCGTCGTAATTGGATATGGCAATGTAGAGAATTCCACTTAGGTGAGGCCAAGGTATCTGAGGACTCCACATTAAGTCACAAAATACAGAACGTTGTGCAGTGCACTAAGTGAATTATGTAGAATCACCAAAGATATGCAAAACTTGGCATGATTTATACATGAAAAGAGAAGCTTGCAAATTCCGTGCTATAGAGGAAAATCTCGTTGCGTTGAGAAGAGGAGGAAAACAAACACATACGAGTACAAAAAGTGGTATGCGAGGGGTGTGGATCTTAGGAAAATGTGCTTTGGGGAAAAGTTGCAACAACATTATGCGTTATGGAAAGGTGTGTTGCAACTAAGCCTTCCGTGTGGGCTCCTTATAACACTTTTCAGGCTTAGAGGTGTTGTCCATGTTCTAGCTACACTATGAGTTGCAAGTTGAAACCTCGTGCATGCGGGATGGAACGCTCCTTCATTTTGGGTCGATCCAATAAGGTTTCCCGAGATGGCCCCGTACATATGCTCAATTAGATGCGGTGCTTTTCGTGGGTCGATTTAAAGGTCTATTAGAGACAGAGGTATGTTGGAGACAAGTTTGTGGTTCGAAGTTACCACGAGTGTCACGAAGTGAGGTTCCTTTGAAATGTTCCTTTCATGGGAGGTAGTCCTCCGCTTGGCCCTTCCAACGAACTTCCATCTATGAACTTCGGGTGCTCATGACTTGCTAGTGATTCATCTTTGTGATGATGTGACGCTTTGACACTAAATGTTGTTTATTATCAGTCAATATGATTTATGACTTTTTAAGTAGGTTAATTTGTTTTCATGATTAGACTTTAAATTGAATACATGTGTTTTTGGGAACAAAATTTTTATTATCATGTTAATGACACGTGACCAAAAAAAAAATTGAATTTTCGGTCAAAATTATCATTTTACAAGCGAAATCTAAAACATGAATATCTCACATATAATATTATGGAACATGTGCAAGGACGGATCTAGTCATTATCTTTTGGGGGCAATTGCTCCCCAGTGGATTTTATATTTTTTTGAATTTTCAGTTCTAACTTTTTTGGCATTTTTACATATGTTCCTTCTATATCTTAAAATTTGTCTCATCCCTAAAAATGTGCTTATTTATTAGAACATCCATAATGGTGGATTAATAAGAGGTTTTTGATAAGTTTAAAAGTGGTACATTATCTCATATTATTATACTCATTTCATTGTGAGAGGTTAATATTTACGTAAATTTACAAATGACACTTCTATAATATACATATCTTGCAATTTACGAGCCGAAATTTATTTTTGTAACTTTGGACTACCCTAAAGAATGCAAACCATATTCTGTCAGTTAAGTTTAACGGAAATTTACTTTCTTTCATCTTGTGCACTGCACGTGACTTCCAAAAAATTTTAAATAACGAATATGCCCTTCTTCTTCATTGTTCAAGAACATTTATATGAATGTCTGCCAGAAACTTCAAAATTTCGCCGGAAAATTCAAATCATATCAAATCAAGTCTAAAATAAAACTGAATTTGTACAAACCACTTTCCATAACAAAATCATATCATAATTGTTTAAATCTTCACGAACAAAATCTTATATGGATTAACAAATCTTACAAAACCATTGTTCATTTTTCCACCAAAACTTCAAGCTTTATTGGTTAAACCCACAACACCAATAAACAAATTCTCCTTTTCCACCACAAATGGGTTCAAAGAGTAACAAATCTTACAGCCATTATTCTTCAATTTTTTTAAATCAATATTGCGATAGTGAAGATGGAACAATGACAACCATTTTTACAGATCTGAACAATAAAGGAAAAAGAGAGTGGAGGCCATTTTCGGTGACCATTCCGGCCAGACCATCGGTGTTGCTTCGTCGCAAGCCACTGAACCGCCTCGGACCAGTTCAGTGGCCACCGTGGACGCCATTAAAGCTGGAGCAAGCTTCATTTCGAAGATTTTCATGCACAACCCAGCTCCGTCCGTGAGTCATCACCAGAGTTTTCGGACTCCAAACTCTAAGCCACGCATCTGTCTTCCTCACGCCGTCTAGATCAATAGAAGCCACACGCAGATCACCGGAGCTGCAACCTTCTGTCGCCGCTCCTCAAATATGATGGTCTCTTTTTCTCTTTTTTTTTCTTTTTCTTTTAATATGATTTATTATTTTAAAAATGAAAATTGGAGGATTTTTAAGTATTTTTTACCATTTAACTGACGGAGTTATGGACATAATTGGGTTTGCATATTTTAAGGTAGTCCAAAGTTAAAAAAAAAAATAATAGGTAGTAAATTGCAAAAGGTGTATAGTACAAGGGTGTCATATGTAATTACTCCTAATATATAATAATCACTTCATAGTTATTAATTTTTTTATAACGTTAGCTGTTGCGTTTGATATTATTATTTTAAAGTGATGTGTGTAAGTACTGAGTGTATATCTATTCTTTAAATTTTGTTGAGGTTAATATATTGTAAAGACTAACACAATATACAATGAGTTAATGAAATAATAATGTTTTGCCTGTTTGACTTAGGTCAAAGCAAACTCACTAATTTGTTTTGTCGTAATACAAAGGTCCTAAGTGTTACAATTATTCTAAGTCTCAAAGTTTTCTGTCCTAGCTTAGTCGTATGTTGGCAAGATTCGTCGGTGATGTTCGTCGACCCTGTCACCTATGATGACAAACACAACAAAGAACAATGACCTGGGGTGGTGTTGCTCGGATGCTGCCTCAGGCGTGAAAATGAGATCTCGGCCAGCTAACACGAAACTCCTGAAAGCGTTTAATAGAGAGCTAGTGAGAAAATGTTAATTGTGAGAACGAGATATATCCCCTTCTTCTTACTTGAAGGGGTATATATACTAACCCCAAATAAAGTGTCATCTGTTATCGCGTGATTCGTCGGAATCGAATTGGGCCCTACTTGGGTGACATAGAACTGTTGTAGCTAGCTAGCACGTTGCATGTTTGTCGAGTGATACCGACCATTTTCGTCATCTTGTGAGCTGGGAGCGTAAGATAAAGACCTTGGAAGCCTTTATCGCACGAGATAGTGTTCTAAGACTTCGAAACTAGCTTCGACATTGCCTTGGCGGCCCGAAGAGTTTGAGCACTTCTGTAGTGCCTCGGGCGTCGAACAGATAAGTTTGAATGGCTTGGATGATGTCCGTTTTTGGAAACAGATTCGAATGTCGTGACATGGGATTGTTGGCAGATGCTCTTCAGATGCCTTCAAGGGACAGACAGATTCGGATTCACAAGGTAGGATAGATGGATCCGGATGCACAAGATGGGACTGAACGATCCAGATTCACAAGGTGGGACGGATGAATCTGGATGTACAAGGTGGGGCAAATGGATTTGGGTGCAAAAAGCCATGGTTAACTGACCTCTTTTGGTTGGCTTGGTTTTGTACAGACTAATGGCCTCCAGATGTTGGTCGGACACCCTCTACCGCGACTATCATCATGATGAGGCATGGTTGGATGACCCCCTTCGGTTAGCTTGGCTTCAGTATAGATGGATGGCCTCTGGACGTAGGTCGAACGGGTGACGTCCATGGCCTTTGTACAGTTGGATGGCCATGGATGTTAGTTGGACATCCTTTGTCACGATCGTCGTCGCGACGGGCGGTGTACACCCACTTGGTTGATCTATTTCCTTGGTTTATTTGACTCGGGATTTATCGGATGGACTTTTCTTGATGTTGTGAGGTCTCATGGGTTGCCAAAGTGTATTAGCTCAGACATTTGGCTCGGGGGAGCTTGTCTCCTGACTTTGGGCGTCGTCGACCAAAATGGATGGCTCTTGGTCATGTCTATTGGCTTTGAGCGCCGACCATGGACACTGGGCATGCGCAATGGCTTGGGATGCCGACGAGCGGTGTTGGTTGTTGACCATTGCTTTGAGCACCGTCGGGCGACGTTGGTCGTCGCCGGCGGCCTTGGAGTTGACTTTTCTTGGACTTGTCTTCTCTTAGACTTCGTATTCTTGAGATGGCTTTGAAGCCAAGAGCTTGGATGACGGGGCACTCGGGTGCCACATGGCATGTTGTGACTCGTCCATTTACTTATGATTTTGTAGGTAGCATCAAATAATGTGAATATTGTGAGCATATTTTATTTACTTTTAGGCTATGTTTGGTACGCAATAACAAGATGGTAGGGAAGGGAATGGAATGGAATGAGCATTTCTGCCAGAATGCTTTTCCACCTAGAATGCTTATTCAATGTCATATGATTGGTACAACCCAAATTCAATTTTTATTCTAGATTGTAAATTTTAATAATAAAATTATTTTTATATACTAAAATGAATTTCATTTTTACCATTTTTTTATGTTTGATAATTTCAACATAAGTATTGTATATTACTTTTGAATATTTGAAAACATTAAACATAATTTTAAAATGTTATTTTTCAAAACTCATATGTAGTATGTATTGTCTAAACAATTCAAAACTTGATTTTTCATAAGTGAAATTCATTATGTTATTGACTTTTTTTTTTTTTATGTTTACTTTTTAAATTTTAAATTTCAAAAAATTAGTTTTTTAAAACTTGTATTTACCCATATATATCATTCAAATAATTTAAAACTTGATTTGCATTTGTAATTATTGTAATGCTATTTAAACTTCATACATTTTTTTATTCACTTTAACAATATTCACTCACATACTTTTTTTATTTCTGAACATTTACATACAAATTAAATTCAAAACTCGTATCTATACATCAACTACTTAAACAATCTAAAATTCAATTTACATATGTGAATTTTGTTATGCCATTAAGTTATTTTTGCAATTTTATACGATTTAAATTTAATTTTTACATCATGTGTTATAAAAATATATAATTACAAAATGAAAAATATATATAAAGTGAAAGGTATTTTTAGTAATTTTATATTTTAAATTTCATTCCAGCATAAGTTGGAATGATCATTCCTTAGGTTGAGAAGATGAATGATTTTCAAGGAAAAACTGGAATGAGCTTTTCTCAGGAATGAGCTTTCCAGTAATTCCTATTTATACCAAACATGTGAATGAAATGAAAATGCTGGAATGGCCATTCTATTCAAAGACATTCTTGTGTACCAAACATAGCCTTATAGTTCACATAGATAATTACATAGAATATTTTGTACTTAACACTGTTGAGTTGAGAGAATATTTTATATATATTCACAGTGGGTTAAACTCAACATATACAAGGATAGGATATTCAAAAACAGTAACATATCCTAAATAACAACCCCTAATCCCTAATTTACAAGGATTGACTATAACAATCATTCTAACACTCCCCCTCAGGTTGGAGTATACATATCATATGCATCAAACTTGTTACATATGTATTCAATTCAATGACCCCTGACTGACTTTGTAAAGACATATGCCAATCGATTGTTGAAGTTAACAAACTCGGTAACAATGACTCCTTCAACCAATTTTTCCCTTACAAAGTGACAATCTATCTCAATGTGCTTGGTTTCCTCGTGAAAGATTATATTAGAGGCAATGTGTAGAGTAACTTGATTATTACATATGAGCTTCATTGGAGACATTTTGCATAGTTTTAGTTCTTCAAGAAATTGTTTGAACAATATGAGTTAACATGTTGCATTGGCCATATCTCGATATTCTACTTCCGCACTTGTTCTTGCCACTACATTTTGTTTCTTTATTTTCCAAGATACTAAGTTTCCTTCAAACAAAATACAATATCCTGAAGTTGATCTTCAATCTGACAGACTTCCTGCCCAATCTACATCTAAATAACTACTTATTGTGTATGCCATTCATTCTTATAAAGAAGACCTTTTCCAGGAGCTTTGTACTTCAGAATACGGAGTGCAGCTTCCCAATGAGTGTTGCATTGGGAGCTTAAAAATTGACTCACTATGCTTATGGCAAACGAGACATCTGGTCAAGTTACTGTAAAATAGTTAAGTCTGTCCACTAGTCTTCGGTGCTTGTCTTGATCTACTAGAGGCTCCCCCTGTCCTAGAAGAAGCTTCACATTTGGGTCCATAGGAGTGTCAACAGGTTTGGCATCTAACAATCCAATTTCTTCAAAGATGTCCAATACATACTTTCGTTGAGATATTGAGACTGCACCTTGTGATTGTGCTACCTCAATTTCCCCAAATTTTTGGTTTGGAAGTGTTTAAATAAATGTTCCTTGAGTTGTTGGATTCCATCATTATCATTCCAAGTAATAACTATGTCATTGACATAAACTACTAAGAAGATGCATTGTTGAGATAATGAGTTACGATAGAAAATTGAACGGTCAGCGTCATTTCGTCTCATGCTAAAAGCTTGAACCGCAATGTTGAATCTACCAAACCAAGCTATGTGAGATTATTTCAGACCATATAAAGTCTTATGAAGTTTGCATACCAATCCTGACTCCCCCAGAGCAACGAAGTCAGGTGGTTGATCCGTATAGACTTCATCTTATACAGTACTGTGGAAAAAGGCATTCTTGATGTCAAGCTAATGAAGAGACTAATTGCTGATAGCTGCTATAGATAAGAGAAGGCGCACACTAACCATCTTTGAAACCGGAGAAAATGTGTCACTGTAATCTAGGAAAAAAAATATGTGTGTATCCTTTGGCAACAAGGCGAGCCTTCAAATGATCTATTTTGCCATCAGGACTAATTTTCAGGGTGAAAATCAAACAACTCCCAACTGTGGTCAAATAAACCAACTCTCAAGTCCCGTTAGAGTACAAAGCTATCATATTATCACACCATGACGTCATCCGGGGTGAGATAATGCTTCTCCTTCAGTCTGAGGAACATAAATAGAGGAAAGACTCGAAACAAAAGCATAATAGGTAGGTGATAAATGATCATATTGAACATATAGATAAATGGGATATGTGTACCTTTTCTTTGAGCAATGGAAATGTTGTCTTCATGTAGAACCTAAGTATGAGAGAGGTAGGTGATGGAGAAGGATCATCACAAGAAGCCATTGTTGGTGGAATGTCAACCGACAGGTTGCTGGCAGTAGGAGGAAGATGTGGATGACGTTGGTAAGGGAAGAGAGGTGGAGGTATCGATGGTGGGGGAACAACCAGGACAAGTAAAACCTTTGTAATTGTGGATGACTCTTTTGGTGAGATTGTAAAGAAGAACTGAAGTTCAGAGAATGTAACATCAGTTGACATGGAATAACGATTCAAGTAAAGAGAGTAATATTAATACCTTTTTTGAAGCTGATAATAACCTAAGAAAAGAACTTGAGAGCCTCAGAAGTTAGCTTGTCCTGACATGGATTAGAACAATGCACAAAACATACACAACCAAAAGAGCAAAGAAGAAGAGGATAAAGTGGCTGATTGGGAAACAAAGTAAAATGGGGAATTTTATTTTGTAAAACAGATGATGGCATTCGATTGGTAAGATAACAAGCAGTGAGAACATAATCAGCTTAAAACTTAAAGGGAAGATTAGCATGTATCATCATAGTTCGTGCGTTTCAATTAAGTGATGGTTTTTCCGTTCTGCCACCCCATTTTCTTGTGGAGTTCTAGGACACAAAGAGTGATGTAAAATGCCATGATTGGCCAGAAACTCAATAAATGGACCAGAGAAATATTCAAGAAAATTGTCACTGCGTAGAGTACGAATAGATGTACCAAACTGGGTTTTAATTTCAACATAAAAGTTTTGAAATATTGAGAATAATTAAGAACGTTGTTTCATAAAAAAAAACTTAAGTACATCGAGAATAGTCGTCAATGAAAGTTACAAAATAATGAAATCCCATGGTAAAACTAACCTGACTTGGTCCCAAACATCAGTGTGAACAAGATAGAATAGAGACTTGACTTTATTATTAATAATATGAGGAAAAGAACTACAAGTGAGTTTACCAAGCTACATGACTCACAATCAAAGGAAGACAAGCACGACAAACCAGGAACTAGCTTCCGTAATTTGGAGAGTGACAGATGTCCAAGGATATGATGCAAGTAGTCTAGAGAACTGGTACTGGTTGCAACT
>JAYMTE010001823.1:0-12381 GCA_036897545.1 Pelargonium fulgidum
CAACATTGTTAGTAGTGTTTCACTTGCACAACAACCCACACCTTTTTTTTCTAATAAAAAGAAAAAAAGCTAGCTCTTGTCATATGTTTTATTCCAAGTTTATGATATTGGATATGGAAATTGCATAATTTTGTTTTTAATTTGTTGGTAATGATTATATAATTGAAACTGTTAACATTCATATTTGAAAAATAATTAATTATTTTAATTAGAAATAATCCTCCATACCCATATCAAGGCATTTTGAAAAATAATCGTATTGACGTACTGTACAGGGTACTCGTACCTGTATTCGTGCTTCATTGACAAAAAAAAAATAATGCAAACCATTACAGCTAATTACCTGCATTCCTCGGTGGCCATAATCCAACCATGAAACCTCCTCAATTAGATTTGTTTTCTCCTCTGACTGACCACAGGTAACCCAGAATAACTCAACAGAGTCGGTAAGCTCCCTTTCATGACCATCATCCAAATCAAGCAGCGAAAGGTCCCCTTTTGCCCTCAATATCAAGCATCTGCCAAATTAGACATTTATGATGCAGGGGCATGTGGTGGGACAAAAAAGGTCATATCTAACATTTCAAGGGAAACATACCTTGCAGGCTCTCTGGCTAACATATTTGAAGAAGACGAGATATGATTGCTTGAGACACACTCTCTTGAAAGCTGGTCAGGTATAAAACGCATTACTGCAGGATGACTCTTCGCCGTCATGATTGAGAGTTCTCGTACTGTAGAAAGCTGTTTGTCATTTTATCACTTAAAAATGCACGACAAATATAGTTTCTTTGAATTACTCATTCATTATGCATATTGAAATTTCAAGAGTTAACAACTAGAGGGAAAAATAAAATCATTCAAAAGTGAGATTTGTACAGAATATGAAAAAAAATATTCATTACCTGTACATCTGGAGTACTAGATGGTGTCAGTTCACCAGATAACTTCACATGGAATATATGGACATCAAATGGGCGATAAGTAACTAGAATATAATCTTGATAGACATCCATCACCATAGGTTTTGCTAGCAATGTTTTTCGATATAGTAAAGAGCTCTGATCTAGGTGATATCTTGGATAAAAGAGCAATTCATACCTGCACACCAGTTTTCCAAACCATTACAAAAATAAAAACACATATAATTGTCCTCTAATATCAAAATAATATACAGCTTCAACTGCAACTTGAATAGAACCCATAATATTAGAATACAAAATGAAGATAAATTGAGATTCACTCGTACACAACGAAATCCATGGTCATAATCCACGCTTCTTGACAAGTATACATCAACAGATTCATAAATATCAATATTTTGCATCAGCTAAGGTAATTGCAAAGAATCAACTGGATTGAGATGTAAGTATGGATCAATTGCTCACGTGTTAGAAGATTCAACATAATTGCAGACAACAACGATCTTTCCCAGCCATAACAAACCTCTGCACTGGATCTTCTGTTCCTGAGTAATATCACCAAACACTCGCCACTTTTTAAACCTCATGTCATATAGGATTAACCCGTGAAGACCAGCAACTGCTAAATACATTCCATCCTTACTTGCTGCCACATGTTGAACTGGCCAATTTTGAGAAATATAAGATACCTGATTCCAATCAAAGCTATATCAGAGATGAAACTTTTTTGGGAAGACAACAAAACAAGACATGTGATCACCGAGATTGTAAATTGAAGACATAACTGGAAGGTTAAGGTGTTGCATTTTCAATTCATCAGCATCTTCAGATTGCACAACAAGCAACCGATCTTCACCATAAATCACTTGGCGAGCATAAGTCATGCCTGATACTCCTCGACTGAGACAACATTTGCCAAAAGAAAAGGCAACAATTCTCTCTGAAGATCCTTGCTCAACAGCATAAATTCTGTATCCATGTTCATCCCACTGCATTAATGATGTGCCACTCAACAAAGCTTCATATTTACAATCCTGTTTACCAGTTGGAGAAGATACAGAGTTTAAGCTGATTTGACGAATTGTTGACATCAAGCGACAACCAGAGACAGACCAAACCGTAAGTCCTCTTAATTTCCACCCTACTGCAAAAGCAGAATTATCAGGAGTCCATGCAATACAGCTGACAGCACCAGTGTCATCCATTGAGTATCTGTAAGCAACCAAGACATAGAAGTTTCTCATGCAATGAACTGAAACCAAAACCCAAATAAGTCCCAACTATTACGTAGTAACCACAGAGATCTACAATTATAAGCAATTGAATTCTTCTTATTTCATAACTCATAAAAATTGCACAAACTAGCAGATGCAAGCCAAAGTAATTTGTCCCCAACAATTACAAAAAGCAAACCTTTTGGTGTGATAGTAAACAGTCAGTTGGTGTTCATAAACATATAAAGAGAGAAATGAAACCTTTTGCAATAGAAAAAGGCATTTGAGTCCTATAAAGAGCTTTTTTTCTTCTTTTTTTGCATCCGAAAGACGGAGGTTTGACACAGATAAAGAGGGAAGGTCCGGCACTTAGAAATTGGATAACTTAAGGCGTGATTCATTTTGTACTGACTGCCACTTGGAAGTAGCTAGTTGGTAATGGTTTGTCGACTATCACATGATTATATAAAAAACTGGAGGTCATTTCAATATTTATATATTGTTAAACTTTACTCCAACCCAAAAGGTTGAGCTAGTATATTAAGTCGTCTCAAACTTCACATTCTTTCAATTTGGATACTTTAGCACTCCACCTCACGTACAAGCACATTGACCAAGAATTAACAGGGATGAAATACAAATGGATCATCGGACCCTTATCAAACCATCTTTGATACAATGCTAAGCTTTACTCAATGCCAAAAGTTTAAACTATTAGATGGAGGGCCAACTACTATATCAAGTGGTCTCAAAACTACACATTTTTCAATGTGGGATACTTTAACATATATAATACAAGCAAATTTCAGTCTAAAAAACAAAACTGAGCAAATAATGAATTAATTTATATTTGTAATTTCACAGCTTATGATATCATACAGCGCTTACCCCCAATCATACAAAGACACGGTACGAATCAGTGATGCAGATTCTGCCAGGTCATATAGCTCAACAACCCCTCTTCTGGTACCAACAGCAAGAATTTGCTGCTCTGAAGCTACTGAGGTGCAAACAGCATCACCAGAGCCTAACTTTTGTTCAATTTTAATAGATTCAGCTTGTCTTAGGCCTCTTTTACTCACTGAACATGACAATATTTGTCCATCAGAATATAAGATAAATAGCAACTTCAATGGCAAGCATAGTTCCAGCTGGATAATAGCAGTCTTCTTGGGAAATCCTGGAATCCCTCCAGAAGAAAGACCATTATCAAGGGCATGTGGCAAGTCAGTAACGCCATTGCTATCACAGGGGTCAAGTTCAAAAGGCCCAAAGAACTGTATAGAAAATATGAAAAACAGTCAAACGGATAACATATATACTTATTATACTATTAGTATATATGCTGGAATTGGGTAAATGTAAACAATTAGGATAGAACTCAACATCTAAAATTGCATTACCTCTCCCTTCCAGGAGATGCTAAATAACGATCCATCAGAAAGCCCAAGTAGGATATGTTTGTTATCGCTTACAATATTGCTCCTGCAAAAATATTTGACACGTATCAATATAATTCCAATACAATATCTTACAATATTTTTAGAGTAGAAGTATCTTGCAATGTAAAACCACAACAAATATAGAAGTAAATTTTAGCAAGCAAAATAGTCAATATCATGAAAGCAGATGTTAGAAAAAATGCCAGAACCCTTGGTTGACACTTAAGAGTAAGGATAATTGGTGGTTTAAGTTTAATTGAGTCAGTTTTAGAGCTGAGATCTACTCTGCACCCGCCAATGCGACATTCAAACTGTTTAGTAGGGTTTCACAATCTCCCACTCATTAAGTCTTATCATTCCTAACCTGATCCACACCACCTTCTGTAACTTGCTTTGCAATACCCGAAAACCCAATTGCATAGTGCTAGCTGGGTCTCACAGAACTCACCAATTATCTACTAATAATGACAGTTTGTAGACAGTGCAGGTCAGGTTATGTGGCAGGATTGCCATGATTTAAAAAAGGGTGATTGTGAAATCCCTAAAACCTCTATCTCTATGTAGAGCTTGCTGACTCTATTACTACATAAATTATTGATAGTGGCAGTTTGCAAAAATGTTGGCATTTACATATTGTTTGTGTTGAACCATTTTGTATCGTGATACATATCATATGATACAAACAATGCCAACAGGCAACAACCATCATTAGCTCGTATATGACCATCGCGAATGGATGGTCATAAGCTAAGGTTAAAAAAATCATAACCGTATCGTACTATATGTTTTTCTTTAAAGGTTCTTTATCTAATATCTATTATCTAATACCTCTACGGAAGCAAGGTAAGAAATTGCCGCATATATTAATTATTTACCATAAATCTTATCCCAATATCTACTCGATTTACCTGATAATTCCATAAAAGATTAAGTTTTTATGTGACCATAAAATTATATACTTGTTTAATATAATTTAATTTACTGACCCTTTAAACCTAATAACTACTTACACTGCCAAGTCCTTTCCGGCAAATGGCAATTGCTCACATAGAAGAAGAGAAATAGATGCAAAAAACAATCCAGATGGTTGCTTCCCTCCAATTTGTATTCTTTTCTCTGTGAACTGGACCTTAAAAATGTAAAGAAAGAAATATGATGTCTGCAAATAAACATAAACATTTATTCAGTACTAAATAATAATAAAAATGACATTTACTTAAAGAAAAAATTGCAAAAGACAACACATTTCCTTTTTTTAAATATATTATCAATTTACCCTATGTTCACACTAAGTCATCTGGTGAAACTAGGACAATGTATGAAAGAAATATAAATAAAAAAAATGAAACTGAAACTTACGGGTGAAAAAATCCTATAGATATACAGTTATTTTAAGCCTGTTGGAGAGCTCTGTAATTTAAGTTATAAAGTGCAATAGAAGTTGGCAAAACTGTACTTATAGTTTGTTAAGCTTCCTAAAAAGTAAAAATAGTTTAATTATTCACAAACTCAGTATTTTAAGATAATCCAGGTCATACATTGTTGACAAAGAACTTAAGTGTCCAAATGTTGCGGCACTCTAAAGACACGATAAGGAAAATGCACTGTTTTGGTTCATAGGCATGAAATACACACAAGCTATGTGACAATCCAATTACCATATCAAGAGATAGCCAAATCTCACAATGAATTACCACATTGTACGAGAAATCATGAACACTAAATTGTACAAGCTCAGTGAGTAAACTGATAACAAATAAACATACAAAACCAGAAAAGAAGACGAAAAGAAAAATTCAATCCCAAACTCACAAGAACAGCAATCAATTTCCCATCCGGACTCCACACAGCCTGCAAATTCTCTCCCTGCTTCAGCACCGAATCCTCGTCCCTCTTGTACTTCCCCAATCTCACTTTATGCTGCTCATCACACAACCAATACGAAAATTGTCGGAATCCACGATTTCACTCATAGAAACACGAAATTCTAACACACCACTTCAAAAAAAACTAGTGCGCATCAAATGCACATAGAGGAGTACCTGGGATGAACTCCAGAGCTCAAAATGAGTGGGAGAGACGACGAGAAAGAGGCGATTGATGACTTTGAGGTAGATGATCTGCTGCGAAGATGGACACAGCCCTTGCTCCAATGGGATCACCTGCGGCCATCCATACGCCATATACATCTTGTTCCACCAATTTGAGCTCACTTGGGGCAGTGATTCGAGATCTGTTTGCAAAGAAATGAGGTTCTGGATCGGAGAGAGGTTAGGGTTTGCGAGGGGAGATTTGGATCTGAAGCATGTTATTGTTTTTTGGGTGAAGAGAGTGATGCAACCCAAAATCTTCTGGTGGATCTGAGACTCTGAAGAACAGTTTTTTGGTTTTTCTTTCTTTTCTTTTTTGCTAGAAAAAAAAATAATAAATGACGTTTCACCAGTAAGAGATGGTAGGGGCCACGATATGTGGGTCCGGATGACGTGGCATGGTGTTAATGGACAAGTAGACAGCCAGCGCGGCAGATGACCCGTCCATTACCCATTTCTAGATGGGCCGTCCGTTTGAGTACTGGGCCGATATTCAAACAGCGCTAACGGTAGGCCTGAATTTTTTTATGTACTGTATATAAAAGGTTTGAGGTTATTTCATTTATACGGCCATTAAACATTGGGTCTTAATTGTAGGATTGTGCAATTCGGCCCAGAAATTCGACCGGCCCGTGAACCGCCATGTAACCCGACTCACCTGTATTCTTATTTTTAACCCTACTTGCATCTACTATATAAAGATCTTTTATCATCCTGCTATCGAACTTTAATCTCATTTGTTCATTTTTTCAATCATTTTCAACGGTCAATCTTTCTCTAGCTTCTTTCGTCTTCTTCAAGTTCAAACTACTTGCTTTCAAATCATTCACACAAAGCTGAATTTGTTCTATTAGCTCTCTCTTCATTTCATCTTCTTTATTTTTGACAAAAATGTCTCATTGTTTCTACAACTTTGTCGTGTCGTTTCACGAGCCTTCAAGCATTCATGACACCATGCATCCGCTACTACTCACTCAAGCATTCACGCGAATCATTTAATATTTCTCTCTCTGTCTTGTTTTCTTTATATTCAACGCCAACTTACTAACAAAAGACACTGACGATAATAAGGTTAAAGTTAACTTACCACTCTTTGTTTCTTTGTTAATTTATGCTTTGTTGAATCTTTGCAAATATAGTGGGGGTGGTTTGACTACTTTATCTGCCTCTTCTTGCTGCTTATTGGACGCGAGTCTATACTATGCACATTTGCTTGTTTGAGAGTCACAAATTCTACATGCCTCCGTACACATTCAATATAGAACAAGACCTATGATGGCTTCATTCTTTGCTTGAGTTGTTGAGACAAAATATAATGTTTTCATTTTCTATGATAATAGTGACGACAAATCGCGCAAGAGTCCGGATCAAAATTCATATTTCATTTTCTTGAGAAATACTACCCATGTTTATTAAAAGTTTCTTACAAATCGCGCAAGAGTTCGGATCAAAATTCATATTTCATTTTCTTGAGAAATACTACCCATGTTTATTAAAAGTTTCTTAACCAGTAAACAAACATGTATAAATCACCGGAGCCCGAAACATTTCACCACTGCTCATGTAACAAGTGTAATGCTCTCAAATCCATGGACGACTTCCGAAGAACGTTGTTTACCCTGACAGTGGAACTTTTAAGATCAAATCAAGCAAGAGTCCGGGATCACTTTTTCGGAGGATTGGGATTAGACCCGGGAGGGGGTGGGGGTGGAGGAGAGCTGGGCGGATAGCCGGGTGGAGGAGGAGGATAGTAACCCTGAGCCTGAGGGGGAGGGGCGTGACCATATGGCTGCCCGTAGGGTGCCTGACCATATGGCTGCTGATCGTAGGACGCCTGCCCATATGCTACCTGACCTGGATACCCTACAGGTGGAGGTACATCTTGATCCATGCGTGACATCTGCTGCATTGGAGGCACTCCCATAACTCTTGGCGGCCCAAACTTGCCGTCTCTTTTGTCCATTTCAACCTTGTGCTGGGTCTGCATTACTCAGGGTAACATGAATTATAGGACAAAAATATGTCATAGCAACATATAAGTTAGAATTCCATAAAACTACGTATTCTATCCTATCTGGTAAGAACTAGACACACCAATGAATTCATGGGTGCCCGTATGAGTCCCATGAATGTCTAAGACTCACCAGATTGATAAAATGATTATCTACCATGAAGGTTATATAGCTAATTTGGGTCAGATTTGATTTCCACATGTTTGTTGCAAATCATATAGCCTAGAACATTTCAATAACTTAAGGTTGACAATGTGGATTTTAAAGCATCTTACAGTACATCTGTTAGATTCACTTAACAAACGTTTCAGCGTACCTGCATGCAGGCACAAACCCTGACAGACCAGAACAGATCGAAGAGTCAATATACATTTCTCAAAATAAATAAGGTGGAATGCGTTTAAAATGTGCAATGGAAAGCTTACGTGCAATAAACCAGGTTAGCCATGCAGTTTAACAGCTCTGAAGCCTCATCAACTCCATCAATATCAGTAAGAAGTGCAAGTATTGAAAATATACAAGCCAGTTGTTGGACGCAGAACATACATCCCTACGGAAAAAAACAGGGGAGAAAGCAATTTGTTTCAAGTGACAAGGATGCGTAAACAACAAAGACTTGTTACACTAAATGTTTGTGTGCGTGCGCATGCGCGAGTTTGGGGAGAGAGAGAGAGAGAGAGAGATTTTACAATAATACAGTTATCGCATTTTGTTGTCTGTATGCTGAACTCATCTTGCAAAAGCCAGCGTGTTGAGGCAACTGAATTTGTAAAGCAACAGCAAACCTGAAGAAAGTGAAGAAAATAACATTTAAATGATCGTGCAGCTGCAAGAGTGAGCATTTACTCATGAATATACAAAGTAAATCACTGGCGCTAAGTGTAAAGGAAATAACTAAACCAATGTCACACCTCAGTGAAAAGGCAAAATTCAGGGCATTTCTTTTCTCCACACTTACCACTGCACGGCATATAGCCAGCACAGCAAGTATACCTATAACAGAGAAGATTCAAATATGACTTCATAATTCACTTTGGCTTATGTTGGACGACAAGCTGTGCTAAGAAACTTTCATCAATTACCTTGACATATCACCGTACAAGGCTCTCTTGCGCAGCAAGTATGAAGCACATGGAGAACTGACATGTAACAAAGTAATATGAGATGTACTACTTCTAAAATGTAAGATTTCTAATTATTTCATTTCATTTTATTTCAAGCCGAAGATAGAAGCAGAAGATCAAAATGGCAAGTGATAAGAACTGGTCAAGCCTATGTGATAGAATCATCACCAACTAGAACAGGTAAATAGTGCTTTTAGGCTTCTGACTTCTGAGTTTCCCATTTACTTCATAATTAATGAGATTTCTAGGTTGCCTGATATCGATTGCAACGAGAATATAGTTTGTACACTTATATTCAACTATCCCATTTAAAGCTACTATTCAAATTGGAAGTTTAGGTTCTGTAAGCCCAACCTTCTAACTAAATGTAATGTCTTAATATTACTTGTGTTTGGCAAATCCTTCAATTTGACAAGAATGCAATCAAATTGACCGAGATTATATATTTTAGGGGAAAATTCATATAAGTACCATTTACTATTGACATAAATCAAATGTGTGCCAAAAACCTTTTTTTACATCAAATACACATCTAGACTATCACATGACATATCCATCCATTAAACACAGCTTTGGATCAGGCCCATTAAATAGGGAGGCAATTTTACTCAAAATAGGAGGTTGATGTGTTATTTTTGTGTTGTTCATGTAGTTGCTTTGTTGTTGATGTTGTTGTTGGTTTGTTTGTTGCTATGGTTCGATTTGCATTTTCAATATAATAATAAAAAAGTAAATAAATAGAAATAAGTATGGGTAAAATTGGTATTTTTAATTTTTTTATGACATGCGCCATGCACGTGATGATATATGTCACTTTTTTGTTAAACTTAACGGACGCATAGGTGATGTCAAAGTTTAGACGTGTATTTGATGTAAAAAAAAACATCGCAAAGAAACACACCAACATGGATTGTAGTTAAAAGAATATGAGAAAAAAAGACTCAGCCTTGATTTATTGGCTGAGAATGACCAATTAGTAATGACACATAAGCGATTAACATTTATATCTGCTCCAATGAATTTTTGAGATTTTGTTTGTCTCTTAACTGAGATTTGTATACTCAAATAATATAATTAATTATAGAAAGAAGGCAACAAGACAAAAACGAGTCAGAATAAGAAACATACCACAGCGTCGCAAAGATACAATCTGCATTAGTGATAAAAGAAGCAATTAGAGATTAAGAGGTGACTACAGATCATCACAATTTAGGGCTCAAAGAGTCCCTGAGCCAACAAAATTAAACCAAACAATTGAACAAAAATTGACAGTCCAGTGCATTTTCTGAGGAACCAAACAGCAAATATACACTGAAAATTTTCAAAATTGAAAGGTGCGATCGAGTACAGTTGTCAGGTATATATACATTTTGTGATGAAACAAAGAGAGTGATAGAAGATTACAAGAAGAATCGGCTTGGATGGTGCTCAAGAGATCGGAGTGCCAGAGGTTGCGGAAACTCTGGCGGTGCTCCATTTGTTCGAGCTTGGCTTTGGCCTTGGCGGAGCTCATGGTGGACACACGGCGGAGGAGACGACGACGACGACGACTGAATCGATCAATCAATCACACACTCTGAGATTTGGAGGTTGATGGTGATAGTGACAAAATGAAATGGATGCGTGATTTTATGACAAGGCTAGGCCAGTGCACACTGCAAGGAGAGAGTTTTATGGTTGTTCATGTCAAAATTGTGAAAGAGAGAGAATATTGAAAACTAACTAAAAATGCCACGTGCTCCACCAATCCGTAGATTCCACGTGGCATCTTCTTAGCACGACATCATACTAGCATCACACTTGAACGTTCCATCAGCATCACCCAATCTGAAGTCGACACGTGGCAAGAACATCTAGCGTAGGAAGGAATCACGCCTAAACGGCATTACGAGTTCAACAGAACAGGTCCCGAAGCCATCTGACGCCGTTTAGGGGTTCAAATCACTAAAAAAAACGACTTTAGTCATGAATACGCGACCCAAAATCGCTTGTTTTCATATTGTGATCCTTCATGAAAAGAGGTCACCCGCACATGAGAAACGATTCCCTGATTCCAATGAAATAGGTCTCAAAACAATCCGACATCATTTATGTGTCCAAATTACTAATAAACGAATAAATATTTTCATCTTGTTACTTTTGATAAACCAAAATTACTTGTAGATGGGAAACGACCTATCGAATTTAATGGAACAAGTTTCAATGTCAACTAAGATCGTTTGAGGGTCCAAATCAGAATTGGAAGTCTAATCTTAACTTTTCAAGCTGATTTAATGAGTATTTTCAATATAAGCTCCGCGGTGAAATGAGAACCTCTAAAATCTGAAAGCAATCATTTATAATTAATGGGACGACAATTGAGACCATTTAAATATATTTGATAGTCAAAACTAATTTACAATGATATTTTTCTCGTGGACCCACGGTGCGAATCCGCTTTATTAGATCTCAAAAGTCAAGAAATGACATTGACATTATGCCGTCACGG
Organism: Pelargonium fulgidum; assembly: GCA_036897545.1. Lineage (NCBI taxonomy): Eukaryota > Viridiplantae > Streptophyta > Magnoliopsida > Geraniales > Geraniaceae > Pelargonium > Pelargonium fulgidum. The sequence goes on from JAYMTE010001823.1 coordinate 11,294, forward strand.
TGACATCAACATCACCTCAGCGTGATTGCATGATTGCATAATCTTTACATTATCCTATAATAATTGAAATATGTTAATTGTATACATGACATCATCATGTACTAAAATTAATTAAAAATATTTAAAAATACAATTTTTTTTTTTTTTAAAGTTGAGCTATACAATAAGGTAACTCTTCTCTTTTAATTTAAACTCCAACCGACGCAATGAGATTTAAACCAACAATCACTTAAGTGGAGATATGTGTTAACCATTACGTCATCCCTTAAGAAGCTTAAAATGCAATTACTAATAAAATATATAATTTTAAATAAATAACTATTACCGCTTTAAAATAAAAATTGACCGGCCCAAACCGATTGAACATTACATTAATGGACCGAATAACGGACATTAGTCATTTTCCGTTCCAACCCAAAACATGTCCAGCCCTAACACGACAATGAAGTATTTTGATTATGAACCATAGGTATGATGGGCTATAGCCGCCAACCAAAGTGGCTCAACACTACAATGAATGCACTACACACAATCACATGACACTCATCCCATTATTATAGTTTATTACACTGTTGGGGACTGTGACACTCTGTTTTGGTAAACAAAGTTACTTCTGTTTATATTTTATCTACTACTCTATGCATATATATATATATATAGATATAGATATAGATATATATATGTACATATAGATTCACACAACTCAACTGTAGTCTGTAGCTACTTTGGTTTCACCCCAAATGAACTACGAACTTAACGGAAGATTCTCTCTCTCTCTCTTTTATCAATAAAACTGCAAATTATATTACTGAAAATCCAAAGCTAACAAGGATATTTTTCATCAAATAAGATTGGACCAAACGGTTTAAATGTTTCAGATTTCTTAAAAGACTTCGGGTTTGAGTCTCCCTGCATACAGTATGACGTGAGTTATTTTAGTTTATAGAAAAGAGTTATCTCTTGTTATATAGATCAACTGATAAAAAAACAATGATATTGTTTCAGACAAGGCAAATGAGTGATTGAGTGGTTGTTTAGGAACATTTCTTCTTGCTTTTAGAAGCACTTATAGAAGTGAGTATAAGTGA